>VDFB02139673.1:0-46066 GCA_007258455.2 Sequoia sempervirens | reverse complement strand
ATTGATATCTCTAAGGTTTCCTTGAATGAAACTTGAAGGAAATTGGCCTAGGTCCCTAAACCCTAGTTTGTGTTCCACCTCCCAAAAGGTGGAACACCTAGTTTCTTTGTTTCAATGTGAAACCTTCAATTTAGACAAAGTTTGGACTAGATCTCATGTTTACAATTGTTTTGAGGATGATGATAATGATATTGAAAACTTCAAGAGTGGACTAATGACTCCAAAGTAAGCTAGCTCACCATGATTTGACACTAATTTGACTAAATACTTGTAAAAGAGATTGTTTTCCAAGAAATTTGTCAAACTAAGACATGAGATGAAGATCTTGGTAAAAATGTTCAATGTCTAATCTTAGGTTACTATTTTGAATGGATTGAGTTGATGATTTGTTGTTTTTGATAAGTTAATCCAAATGATGACTAATGGTGTTTTGACAATTCCAATGTGAAGCTAGAAGTTACTAAAACATCAAAAAATAGGTTGGGGTAAATAGGGGCTTCACCAAAATGATAATAGATATACATATTCTCCTCTATTTCATTAGGAAATGAGATCCACACAAAGAATTGACTTAAAACCCTTAGGTGAGTCAACTTAAGATGTTAATCTATAGATTTCCTTTTTGTGCAAGGACGAGAGTCCTAGTCAAACAACACTTTGGGGAGAAAAACTAAAAAATAGTAAATCTACACCAAATTGTAATCTAACACTTGGAACAATAAGATTAAACTCAATACTAACAAAACTAGCAATCAGATTATAGATCAGAAAAGGGTAGAATGATGTTTACCAGTCACCAAATGTAAGTTTCTGAATTTTATCTGAGACTCATTCGCCCGAGGATGAATGGATCTTAAGTTAGGGTTTTTCTGCAACTTTTAGGAGCCTCTGCTAATGATATGTGTCTTCCAATTTGCCCCAAGTTTTAGGTTCAAAAATCCAGAAATAAATTTTATAGATGAGTTTTCGTGAGAAGATGACAACTTTGACAACTTCTTCAATTTTTGTCTTCAAAGGATCTTCAAGGTTCCTTCCACCTAAATTTGCAAACACAAATCAAGATATTTTTTTTTTTTGTTTTTGGTGAATGGGGGTTTTCCTTGGTCAAACCCCATTTTGGTAATAAAACCTTGGAATGAATAAAAACATGAAAGAGGGAATGAAGAATGAACAAAGCTATATTACTACTCAACAAACCCTTGAATAAACCTTGGAATGTAGATTTTCAACTTACATGAAATGGCTTCAATGGATGTGGATCTTGAACCTTGGATCTTGCTTCAAATAATGGCTTTGAATTCTTCAATGGATCATGAAACCTACATCATCATATTAGCTCCAATAACATGCATGATGAAAGAATACTTTGACATGTGACAATTGGATCTTGATTCTTGTCATAAATCTTCAATAAATCTTCCTTTGAATGCCTTGAATTTCTCTTGAAAGTGCTATCTTAGATCTTGAAAAATGCTAGAAACTCTTAGGTCAAAAATTCTACGTGAAACATAGTGAAATAACATTATATTTATAGATATGTATCCTCAATTTCCCAAAATTCAAATAACACAAGTCGACATTGAAATATAGATTTGAAAACATTAAAGTACCACAAAAATATAATTTAAATTTAGGTCCTAGGTCTAAGGAAGGACCCATTCACCTATGGGAAAATGGGTCCTAGGTCCCTAAACCTAGGACACACATTGCTCAATCATAAGTGTTATGTTAACGCATTAATGAATGTCAAGTTCCCCCTTAAGAAAATGTAATAAAATAGGCTTGGTAAATGAATTGAAGGGCCAATTAAGGAAATATTAATCTCAATTAATTAAAGGATCACTAAATAAGTGTGAAAGTGTAAAGAGGTAAACTTTACAACACTAAAATAAGGCACAATTAAATCCAAATTAACATTAATTCCAAACTAAGTGTGAAAATGTAAAAGGGATACATTTGTCTACACTACATTTAGCCCCCACTTTAGTGAGAGGATTACCTTGCATCAAACTCACACTAAAGTAGACATTCAAAACATGTGTATGCAACAACAACAAGATTACTCAATCATACAACATCAAAGAATTAAAGAAAAGGTAAAAACAAAAAAGGTGAATCAAGCCTCGACTATCCAACGTGATGTGGAACACACCTCAGTTGTTTGTCTAAAAGAAAAGGGTAAATCAAGCCTCAACTCTCCAACATGATGTGGAACATGTCTCGGTTGTTTGTCTAAAAATGTTCACAAGTGGAACATGATGTCCATGCAAACAACAACGCACACTCACTTTGGGCTAATGGAACCTCAGGTTGTCCACTAGGTGAGCCCCCAAGGGTGGAAAATGAGAGAATATTATTAGGCTCCCATACCATATCAAAGTTATCCCTATGAAAAATTCAATAAGGCACCACATAACTAAAACTAAAACTTCAAGCTTCATAAGGCTTAACAAGCTATGTTATGTTAAACACCTATGAACAAACAAGGAAAGGCTCCACTGGAAAGCAAAGTGTGTTGTGCTTGGTGGCCTTGAAAAGGGTTTGAGCTTCATAAGGTTAGCAAGTTGTGTTATGCTAAACACTTATGAAAAAAATATAAATAAATTTTATTCAAAGGGATTTTTCTTAGTTCATGTAAGGTCTCCTCTTAGGGAACATCATGCCTAATGTCTCCAAGAGAGGATAAGTCTAGGATAAAGATTCACAACTTATGGAATGCAACACATAGCATCACCACTAAGAGGAAAGTCATATGCCAAGAAATATCACACTCTTGAAAGACATCAAACCCAATGACACCACCAAGAAAAAGATGCATCACAAGAAGAAAGAAGATCACACAATGAAACATAAGGAATGTCAAATTTTCAAAAATTGTAATGCCAATGTATGCCCCCACTTTAAAGAAATTTCTAATACCATTGTTGTGAGAAAATACTTTAAAGTAGAAAATAATCAATGCTAACAATAAAGAATACATGAGAGCTTACTCGAAAATCCCTATGCCAAGTCATATGTTTCCAAATGAAGCTACATTATTAAAAAGAGAGAGTGGTTGCCCCAAAATGACATCCCAAAATCACATAAGGGATCCACGGATTCAAGGTCAGTATGTCTTTGCTAAAATGTGATTATAGATCTCAGAAATTTCATCATTCCCCATATACTCATAGAATAGGAAGAATAAAACATGGAGAGTGAAAACAAAGAAAAATCTTTTAGATCAACATGGAAGAGAACTAAATGTCTCGACACCTTGTGTCATCCCCAAAAGGAAGACACAAGACAAATTAAAATATAAAGGTTTACAACATATAGAAGAATGTAGGTACAAATCAAGGAATTCACATGAAGAGAGAGACATCAAACAAACAATATGGGGAATCATATTGCGCACATGCAATCACACAAAGAAACATGAAAAATAAAACTTAAACAAGAGACTAGTAAGGCACATGCGATTCAACCTATAGTAGGTCATCTACATCCCAATCTTGTTTAGTATATGTGGAAGGAACAAAACTAGCCAAAGGGACAACATCAAGTGCCAAACTAGGACAAGGCTATCTACCCCTTGCCCCCACTAAGTGCAAGACAAGGGTGAGTCGAGATAAGTGGTGAGAATGAGCTCCTCACAATAAAGAAATTGATTTGAAATAAATGTAAAGCATGCAATAGTGAGTATGCTATGGTCCTACAACTATTACATGGCAAGGAGAAAAGTTCATGTATTTTCCATCCAACTATTTTCTCACAAGAATCATGATCATTAAGATAAAAAAATTGCAATATTTTTTTGAAGGCATGACACTCATCAGTAAGGTTCCCAAGAGTTCTATGATATGTGCAATAATTCATGTTCTTAGGCTTGTTTCTTTTACTAGGAGGTGGCAATGTAATCCATCCTGCATGAAGAAGGTATTCCATTTTTCATTCAATTTGTGTTTTAGTATGTAGGAATGACAACTTCTGAGTTTGTAAGGTTTGGATTTCTTTCTTGTTGAAGGAGGAGGACCTAATATGATCCTATCATCCTTGTGAGATATTACTTCATGATTATGAGGGAGGACATTTGTATCCTTAGAAGAAATGGAGGGAGAAGGATCTTGATATCCTAATCCTTTAGTATCTTCACTAGGAAGCTGCTCAAGAAGTTTGTGAATTTCATGCTCATTATTTATGTCACATCCTTGTTTAGTTAAGATCTTAAATCCTTAGCCATAAGTCTCTTCTAGGTTGATGGGTGTGTTGGTCACTTTGTTAACATAATATGGATAGGTGTGCACTTGATTAGAGGAACTAGGTTCACTCATGGTTGGAGGTTTAGGCTTAGTTTGTGACTCAATTTCAAAGTGCAAAATACCAAACATCTCAAGTTATGGGATAGTAAGGGGTGTTGATTGTTGCATGGAAGGGTAAAAGGATGCATTGCTTTCAAGATTGTTAAGGAAATTGTTTATGAATTTGTGCATGATGTCATCATCTTCTCCTATGATGTCAACTTCATGAGGACATTCATTAGGAGTTGATTGAGCATGATTAGGTTCAATTGTGTTAGGATCATTTCCAGAAACACAACTTGAAACATCAACCAAGGAGATTAAGGACTTCCATATATTACCAATACACATATTCATTGTCTAAAATGCAAGGGAATTTTTAGATCTTCAAATTTATAGCAAGATAATTTTTTTATTATGCTATGTAAAAACCTGAAAATGATATCTTGGAAATGTAATTTTGAATTCACACAATGCACTAAATTTATCAAATGAATTTTAATATGATCAAATTGAAATAACATAAATTTTGTAAACTGAAAACAACAAAACAAAATACAAAAACAAATATTTTAATGCTCAGAAATTTAGAAAACTACCTTGATCAAGGACTCATTTTCCCATGGGAGAATGGATCCTAGTTTAGGGATTTTAAAAATGTTTTTTATAGATTTCTAAGTTGATTCTTGTGGTTTCCAGATTTTGGTTTCAAACAGTGAGTTATAGTTTCAGATTTTTATGAAATTAAGCTTGGATGCGAATGCAAAATTTGACTAAATGACAAACTAGGAGACCTAATTTGATGTGCAATTTTGATTCAATTTTAAAATTTAAATGAATTATGATACAATGCTATGTACATGCTTTGCAAAATGAATTTTTTTTTGTATTTTTTAGCTTTAAAGAATGCAAGAATGCAATCATAAAACCCTAAACAAAATGCAAAGTTAATGCAAGTTAAGAAACCCTAAATGAGATTCAATTCAATGCAATGTAATGCAAATGAATGCAAGATCTAGATCTAGGGTGAAAATGGACTCCAAAATCAAAAAATTACAATGATCAAAATTTTGGTTTTCCATAATGAAACATCAAAAAATAGGTTGGGGTAAATAAGGGGTTCACCAAAATGATAATAGATAGACCTATTATCCTCTATTTAATTAGGAAATGAGATCCACACAAAGAATTGACTTATAACCCTTAGGTGAGTCAACTCAAGATGTGAATCTACATATTTCCTTTTTGTGCAAGGATGGGGGTTTTGTGTTGAAAGAATGAAGAAGGAACCTTTTGATGTGTTGTCACTGAATGTTTGTTGATAGTTTTGTTTGATCCAATAATAAGTTTTGGTGACACCTTGATCCGGTAATTTGGTATGAATTTGATCATGTTATAAGATCAGCTTTTATGGTTACAATATGTTATTTAGGACTTCTAAATACATCTATGTTCAAGATTTCAATGATTTTGGTTTATCATACTGAAAGTTACAAATGACAGAAGATCAACATATAGTGTTATGGCTTATACAGTGCAAGATGGTATTAGTTATCTGGTTCCCATTTCTCTGGTGTTTGGAATCAAACTTAGCAAACTTGAGAAATGGTTTACAAGTGTCAGTAATACATATATTCCAGGTGGTGTTTTCTTATATGATCATATGGTTGATTGATGTTGGTTAGATTGGACTATTTTTTTATTAGGTCTAATTCCTAGCCGACCTAATACTTGAAATTGTTCTATCAAGATTAATATTTATTTTGGATATTAAGGGGATCTATTTTAGATCCGTGTTGACCAAAATTCAAGTTTTACACTTTTTTTTTAGCGCAAAGAAGTTTTTCTTCAAATTTGGAACTGACAAGGAAATTTTGAATTAAAATAGGGCTACATCTAATTAGGTTGACCTAATTGATGTATGCAGATGTAACAAGGTATATATGTGGAAAAATTTTGAGTTGCATAAGGTAGTGGGGATATAATGTAATGTGTGTGAGATTTTATATTGTGTGAACTAGCGAATTTGTATGTGAGAGATCAAAATAAAGGTATAATTGTTGTGTATGTTAAGTGAGTGCTAAGCAGAGCAATATTTTGTATTTAGAACTTCATTGGAACTGAATTCAATACAAGGAAGGTGCATCTTACATTAGTTCACATTTTGGCTATGTAGCCACTTTTGTCTTGTAACTATTCCTAGTTGTGAGCCTTGTAATTTCTTATACCCAGTTATAATATATTGCGAGATAATTTGCATCGTGGTTTTTCCCTTTTTGGGTTTTACACGTAAAAATCCTAGTTTTCATGTGTTATGTGCAATCATGATTTCTTTCATGTTTTTCATACATAGTTATAGTTAGATATGTTTTGATTATTGATTGGATTATGAATAAATGGTTTAATAGAATACTGATTCACCCCCCCTCTCAGTATTCTAGGTGTTCAAAAATTGGTATCAAAGTTGAGTTCTTTTGAAAAGCCTAACAACTTTAGGAAGATCTTGGAGGTTGAACACATGGCTGACAAAAAGTATCATATTCCTCTAGAACATTTTTTTCCGATTGAATATGAGGAAGATGACTACATTTTTGAAAAAGAACTCAAAGCTACTCCCAAAGATCTTGATAGAGTTGAAAGTGAGAACAAAATTATAAAGGAAAGCCTAAGGGAAGAAAATGGATGTGTCAAAAAGTTGAAAGAACAAATCAAGAAGTTCAGAGAAATACATAGAGAAGTTAATGAATAGTTGAAGAAGGAAAATGAATATATCATCAGACTAAAAGTGCAAGTGGAAGAAAAGAAGAGAATTGAAGATTGTCTAAATGTTGAGATACAAAGAAAGAATGATGAATGTACAAAGCTTCAACAAGAAGTGCTAACCTTGAGATCAAATATGGAGAAAGCAAGAGATCATGAGGACAAATTCAAAACAAGTAATACAATGATTGATGAACTAATTGCAACTCAGAAACCTTCTAAGGATAAAGGTGGTTTGGGACTTGAAGAAGGACAAAGTTCAAAGAAGCAATACTAGAAGATCTCCTATCAAACAACCAAATGCTCAAAGGTACCCATTTTTCAATGGTATTTGTTTTTCATGCAATAAATTTGGACACAAGGCTATAGAATGTAGAAGTAGAATGAATCATAATGTTGGATCCTTTTTTGGACAATGTTTTGTATGTAAGAAATTTGGACATAGAGCTACTGAGTGCAAAATCCAGTTGATAAATAGATTCAATACTGGTAGAATGTTTCAATCTTTCAATGGCTATTGTTACACCTACAATGTATTTGGAAATGAGGCTAACCAATGCAGATCAAGAATGAATAAAAGTCAGTTTGGTCAGAAAAATGTTGTATGCTACAATTGCAACAAACATGGACACATTTCAAGTTTGTACAGAAGCAAGAGTGGAAGGCAGACTAATCTAGAATTGAGGAATAAACTAGTGAAGAAAGTTGATTCTACAAAAGTTAAGAAGGAAATGGAAATGATTTGGAAGAAGAAAGAGGAGCCTGAGAACAAGGATGAATCAAATGCATCTATACCTCCATCTGGTACAGATAATTCTTCTAAAAACTAAGCCCATTCCAAGGCTTAGCAGGAGAATTAATAGAGAAATCTAATAAACCCCTAGATATATGAGGTGTCAAGCAATGACATGAAGATATATGGTGTAAAATGATATGCTTGAGATATTGGAAAATAAACTGGAAAAAAATATGCAAATAAAGAGAATTGTGGAGCAATTTCGGGTTTATAGTGTGTATTAATGAAAAAAGTATCCCTTTTTCACTTAATTTTTGAATAATTAATGAGCTTAATGTTGCCTTAATTTAGTGGTGTAATATGTTTTACATATTCACATTAAGTTTAGGGCCCCTTTTAAACTAAATGGACTTAATTGTGCCTTATTTAGGGTGTTGTAAAGTGTATATTAACACTTTCACACTAATATAGGGATTTATTAATTAATTAAGGTTGATTTTCCTTAATTGACCCTTTTAATTCAAATCCAAGCCTAATTAAATACAAATTTCAAGAGATAAAACCCGACATTCATAAATTCCATTACACAACACTTAATTTTGGAAAGTGTGTCTCATAGGTAGGTGACCTAGGACCCATTTGCCACATGGCAAATGGGTCCTCACCTAGTTTTAGGACCCTATTTTTACATGACATTTAACAAATTTCCCAAAGTGTTTCCTAGGTGAGTGGCCTAGGACCCATTCACCACATGGTGAATGGGTCCTCACTTAGACCTAGGACCCCTCCTTGAAATATGTTTTTGGTGGTATTTTAATGATTTGAAATCTATAATTCAATGTTGGCTTGTGATATTTGAATTTTGGGAATTAAGGGTAAGATATGTATAAATAAGAGGTTATTTCACTTAGTTTCATCTAGGTAAGCAACCTAAGACTTTTATGAGATCAAGCAATTTTCACAAGAGCATTATAGGAGCACTTCAAAAGCATTTTTAAGGCATTTAAGGGAAGATTTATTGAAGATTATTGCAGCAATCAAGATTCCATTTGTCATGTCAAACATGTATTGCATCATGCATGTTGTTTGAACTAATATGTTGATGTAGCATTCAAGATCTACATTCATTAAGGCCACTTCATGCTAGCTTACAGATTTGTTATCCAATGTTCAAATAGGGATTGGTAAATTTTGACATTGCACTTTTTTATTCATCATTCCTTTATGATTTTTTTCATTTCAAGATTTAATTACCAAAATGAGGTTTGACCAAGGAAAACCCCTATTTCCTAACAAAACAACATTTTTCTCTCTTTGATGTGTGATTGCAGGTTTTAGGTTGAAGATCATTTGGAGAGAAAAAATGCAAATGTTGTCAAAGTTGTCAAAGTTGCATGAAAAGTTGTCAAATCATGGGAATTGGGCCATAGGATTTATTTTTAGGTTTCTGACAGTGCCCAACTAGAATCTAGAAATGCAAATTAAGAGGAACAAAACCCAAAATTTGATTTTCATGAGCCCTAGCCAGGACCCATTCACCATAGGGTGAATGAGTCCTCAATGAGGTTTGAAAAAGCACTTTTGGTGATAGGTACACAATATTTGACTCTCTATAAGTCTACTTTTTTTATTGTTTTTAGTGTTTGATTTGATTTTTATTATTCATTTACACATTATTGCTTACATATTGAATGAAAATAGAGTGGAAATTAGGTTCATCATTTTGTTACATTATGGTGAACCTCTTTTCCTTGATTTCATAGTGTTTCAATGAAGTGTTTACCAACTTTTTGAGAATTTGAAGCATTAAATGCAAAATTAGGGTAGATCGATAATGTATAAAGTGAAATCCTTAGTTATTTTAAATCACTTTTGCACATTGGAAAGAAAGAAGAGAAAATTGAGAAGTGATTGAAGGTGATTCAAAGCAAATTGGTTCAAACCCTAGTTCCCTTTCAAGCATGAAAAAGGTATTTACTACTATCTTTGCTTTATGGGTTTATATTAGAAGTAATTTTATAAGAATTTGAAGGTAGAATTGAAGATAAAATGGCTACACTGACCATAGTTGAGATCTCTGAAAGACCTAGACCTAAGTTCAAGATTTTTTCATTAAAATTTTTCAATAATGACGCCAATGGTGTATTTTCGAAGATCCCAATTAAGGTTTTTCCTATTGAAGAAACAAGAATCTATATTCATGAAAATTGGAAGAGTATGATCATCAAGTACTTAAGAATCAAAGGTCTAAAGAGTTAACTAGAGATGAATTTCTTGTAAAGCCAGAGTATGCAAACCTAGTGCAAAAGAAGCTAGATATTTGGAACTAGTTTCCTAACTTTAGTATCCATTTGGATGAGAAATATGTAAGGATAGCCCTAAGTAGAATACATGACAAATTCATGTGGATTGACATTCTTGGATTGATTTCAAAGGATGTTATTAAGGATGTGAATGTATTGTATGATATTGGACCCGTACCTATGTTGAATTCAGTAAAGAATGATGTGGTTATGCAGCTAACTGGTACCACATTTGACAGGAGAGCATTAACAACCAAACCAATCACCAATCCTGTAGTAAAATATGCATCTATCATGATTGGCCACAAAATCTACTTCCAAAATAGAGAGAACTCAGTGTTTGTAACTACAATATATGTTGCTCATGATATGGTAGTGAAAGAGAAAGATTATTATTTGTGTGAGATACTCTGAAATCAACTTCTGGAGAATATGCATCAAACCAAAACAAAGAAATATGCTTTCAAGTTAGGAACACTAATAGTTTGCTTTCTTTTCTACTTTCTAAGAGAGCTACCTAGAACTAAAAAAATTGTGTCGGACAGAAGTAGACCAATAGCACAACAAATTTTTGATTACTTATACAACATTGAAGATTACAATGCCCAAGTAAATGCATTGACTACATTTTTCATAGTATTCCAAATGAACATGTATGAAAGAGAAACAATTCCTAAGAGTTTGGTGGAGAAGTATGTAAATGGCATAGCCTTTCTGGTACCCACTAATGAATGCATAATAGAGGTAGTAGAACCAAAAACAATATGGATTGAACCTTTGGGATATGAGATTGATGAGAAAGAGGCTGAGAGATACATTGAAATATTGTTAAACAGCCCCAAGGACTCCTCCTTTCCTAGACACAATACATATGAGGAGAAATTAAAGGAAGTATACTTGGAGACTTGAGCACCTGCTAGAACAAAAAGGGTAAAAACAAAGTTGAAAAATCTTTGCAATGCATCACCTTTCGAAAGAAGAAGTTGATAGATTAAGGGAATTTGTAGTAGAAAGGAAAGCCAAGATAGCTAGTGAGTCCACCGGACCACGTAGATCAGGAAGTTCAGCTTCCATCCCTACCTCTTCATTTCCAATACCTTCAAGTACAACTACAATTAAAGGAAAGAAAATGGAGCCTAGTGCTCTAACAGCAATTAACAAATATGCACCCTCCAGACCCAGCAGCTGAACTTTAAACAGGAAAAATGTACCTTCGATAGCACCTCCTACTTCCTTGGGAAGAAGATAGAAATAGAAGGCATCTAGAGGATGGAAAGTGATGTTGTGGAAGAGGAGATCAAACTTGGACTAGAGGAAGAAGAACAATTGAAGATAAAGAGAAGAAGTAGTGTATCTACTAGTGGTGAAGGTACCTCATAAGAGGCTAGTACTAAATCCAAGAAGGCTAAAGTCAATATTGTGGATTCCTCAAAAGAAGAGGAGACAAAAAAAGGAGAAAGAAGCTTTTACAATACATGTACACAAGAAGCTTGAAAAGAAAGAGGAGAAGAAAATAGATGAAGGCACATCAAAGCCTAAGAAAGAGAAGTCCAAGACTCCTTCAGTAAGAGCCCATTCACTTATAAAGTTGGAATCCTTGGTTAACAATATGTTAAAACATGATGGCTTATTAGAAGCCACTTTCAAATTGTATGATGAATTTGATGAAGATGATAAGAAAATAATTATAGATGTCATTATTCAGTATATGATCATTTTGGAAGCAAACATGGACAACATGAAGAAGAGCCTGTAACTAATGTTGTATGGAAATCCCTAGTAAAATGAAGACACAGAGTTGTTAAAGTAGATAAAAAGATAAAAACTGACGCTTTGAATGATATTGGATCACCTCTATCTAAGGATGATAAGGATACCTTATTGGAAGCATACACAAAGCAATTCAAGTTAAAGCAAAGAATTACCATTTTTATGGCCAGAGAAAAGGATAGCATAGAAAAGTTGAAACAAGAAAATTTTGATATAGTAAAAGACATGGCATAGAAATTTGGGATGATTGCCGGTTCTTCATCTGATACAACTCAATTCAAGGAGCTCGGAAAAGATAAAGCTACTAATGCAGAGAAAAATATTCCTCCTATAACAAATTTACCTATTTTCAAAGACATAGTAAAGAAGTTAATGATTATTCTGCATAAGAGACACCACATTTGGATGTTTTAGGGAATATGGTTGATGATGCATATTCCCCTCCAAAGACACATCTGCTCCTCTGGAAGACACTAAGAAGACAACCAGAGAAAATAATGAAGATCGGAATAAGAAGGATGTCAATGATATGGCTGAAGATCACCATCATAAACAGACTAAAGATACCAAAAATAAAGGTGAAGAAAATAAAAATGGAGAAGAAGAAGGTAAAGATGACAAGAAAAATGACAAGGATGATAAATGTAAAAAGGAGGATGAAAACAAAGATAGTAAAAAGGATAACACCTTTAGAAAAGAAGAAGAAGAAGAAGAAGAAGAAGAAGAAGAAGAAGAAGAAGAAGAAGAAGAGAACAAAGAAGAAACAGAGGTTGAAAAAAATGAAGGACCCCAAAAGACCACAAAACCATCAAATTTATCTGGAGAATCCTATGAAAGTACACTCAAGGGTCTTCTAAGAAGAAAAATAAGGATTCAACCAGTCCTTCCTCCCTAGTTGGTTCAGCTCCCATCACAACAAGGTTGTGTAGATATAAATAAGATCTCACCTATTCAGAGAATGGAGCTTGGAAATACTTTTATCACCTCTGGTAGAAAGGAAATTATAGAAACTCATTAGAAGGGCATTGAGCTAATCAATGATTCCATCAAGGCTTTACAAGATGCAACCCCTGGTACCATTGTTGATGATTCTCTAACACTTGTTGAGAATTTAAATTTTCTAGTTGATTCATTTAGGGAATATACCTCTAGCTTAAAGGAGCAAGCTGCAAAAGAAGCTAAGTCAAGGTTTGTAGAGAAAATATTGCTTAAGCTCTAGGACAGATGTAAAATTGCACATACCAGGGTAATGCAATGCTTGGAAGAGGTAAAGGAATGTGAATATGAAGCTCATACATTATTCTTGTATTGCATGAGGTGGCCAAATTCCACTCAAGGTAGGGTGATCCAACAATAGTGGTTTACAATTTTTGGCCAAACTAGACACTAAAATATTTTTTTCTAACTAAATCTTCACTTCTAGGCACCTATAGCGGCTAAACCGTGAGGAATTTGAAGATGATGCAAACTTCTAGAGTTTCATGACATTTTTTCTATAGATTCTAAATATATTTTTTTCAAAAATTTTGGAATCAGATTGCACTTCTTTTTCCATCTCCTTCGAAAACTAGTTTTTTTCATAAAACAACATTTTTAAGGAGTGGCGCTCACCGTATAACGCATAACTTTTTTTCCATGAAGGATAAAATTCTAATTCTTTCGAATTTAGATTTGTAACTCTGATATATATAGCTTCCACTTGGTTAGATAGTGTTTTATTGAATATTTTTTCCTTAATCAAGTTTTGAAGTCAAACCAATTACAATTTAGACATAGGCAGACTGTACAATGCGTAACTTTTTTTGTATGTATCAAAATTCAAAAAAAAAATTGTTGGATCAAGGACTTCAATATCTGGTGCACTCATATTTTTCAAAAAAAAATTGATAATCTTCTATTTTCCACATGTGCAAAATAGAGAGCTTCATTTTTGGTGAAAAACTTGTGTTTAATAAAACTAAAAAAAAAATAGATAATAAAATTAGAACATATTAAAATTATAGTCGTTAGATAGCTCATTTCAAGGACTACCTGATTCCAGTTGGATTCATGAAGTCTCCTCCATTTTCATCCTCAACCTAAGCTTCAAAGGGAAAAAAAAATTGTTTTTTTTGTGCCAGAGAGTAGGGAGGTGGGAAAAGGGGGGTTCTCTCAAACCAGGGGGTTCGAGCGAACCAGGGTTCATTCGAACCCCCTTTCAAAAAGGGGTTTTCATTTTTTTTTGGAAGGATAAGGTCCACCTTTCATTTAACTAGTTTGCATGAACTAGGGTTCATTCGAACCCTTTTTTGGTTCGCTCGAACCAAAGGGTTCATTCGAACCCAAAAAACCATTTTTTTTTGTATGGGGTCATTTTTTGCTACTTTTCCTTCCTCACTCAAATTGTAAACCACTTTTGTGGGTTTACCCAGCATTAAGGACCTAATGGACTCAATAGAGTCACAATTAACTAATTCCTCTAGAGCTTATGACCTTACCAAAGATAGAAACTATGCCTCTTGGACTACCATTTCAGACTTGCAAAATGGTGCAAGAACACCAATCCATTTCAATGAATTTTCTATAGTTGTTTCATGAAGGGTTGAGTCTAGGTTATTTTGAGTTTTTGAGTTCAAATAAGGTCTAAATTTACCATTGATCATGTATTGGGGGGTCCATCCTTGTAAATGTGCAATATTGCAAAAGTTGTCAACAAAAAGGTGTAAAATTGCAAGATTTTCAAAAATTGCACAATTTGGGGAGTCCAACAGTCATGGGAGGTTAAGATGTAGTTTTGATGGTTTGTTTAGTTTTTTTTGGTGTGAAAACATTTAAATATGTGAAAAGGTTTGATGTACAGGTTATTGAAGGTTTGTAGAAGATTTGAACAATAATAATTCTCAGTTTTCCTTGCATTTTTTGTATCATTTCATGGAAATTTGTGTTTGCAGGGTACTATGCAGCCCATACAATTGCATCTTGTCACAAATTTGTGTAAAATTCAATGGAGGGTTGAATTATCTTTAATTTAGTTCTATTTTGAAGAAGTTTCATCAAGTTTAAATCTTTTTGTGGCCATATTACTGAAAGCGGGTCTGCATACCTTGTTTTAAGGGTTTTGAGTGGAAAAATGGCATTTTAAGCTTCTCCACCCACTATTTTCTTCTATGACTTATTGGAAAGGATCATTATGGCATGTTTTAGGTGTGTATAGGGCCTTTTGGTGAAAGGAAGAGGATTGAAGGGATGTTTGTTGCTGTCCTTGAATGTAATTATGTAAATTTGGCTTGGAAATGGAGGCTTTGAACTAGGGCTTGGTGAAATAGTGATGGTAAAGGTTTGGTGAATGAATTTTAAGCATATGAAAGAATATTTAAGGGTGTTTGAAGTGGTGGCTAGTTGTGGTAAGGTCTGGAAGGTAGTTTTTCAATAAACCCCCATGTAAATGGCTAGAAAAGAGGGTTTCATGATAGATTGCTTTGGGAAACATGTCTTTACAAAAAAATTGTGAAATATAGGATTTTGATGTTTGGTGTGTGCCGCCCCATTGATTTTTTTGGTTGGAAGAAAGTTTTGAGGGATGCCCCTTTGTAAAAGTGGCCTAATTCAAGGTTCAGGTCAACGTAGAAGTCAAGGTTTGAAGTTGATGTCCCAAAAGAGTTATAGGATATTCTGAGGTATGTTACAATATGCTTTAATGGGTGTCTGAAACTATAAAGAGGTTGTTGGTTGTGAGGATTTAGTGTGAGTTAGGTTCAAAAATATAGGTTTGTAGACCTACTAGAGAAGAAGTGAATTTGTGTGAAGAATTTCCCTTGTTAAGGTTTGGAGTTTCAAATACTTGTTGAGTTCGGTTGGATTTGTGTTAATTGTTTTGGAACCCTCCCTGATTGACATCACAAAACAAATTCTTCACTCTACAAAGACAAAAAGAGGATGTTACAAGGTTATTTGGATAGCTTGGATACCTAGTGAAGTGCAAGCATATATTGATAGCAAGTGCTCTTGCTAAAGTTGAAAAACTTAAAAAGATAAATCCTAATCCAATTACTTTGGAAGAGGGAAAGGAGAGCTTGGTGGAATTGGAATCAATGTACAAGGTGCTTAGTACAACTAAGAAGAGTTATAATGAAGGGAAATATGCTTGGGAAGCTATTATCAAGGAACTTGAAGGTGATTCCTCCTCCAAGTGAACACATTTCACCTTGTATATTGTTATTCTATTTCAGTTGCTTTCAGTTTTTCTTTCTTGTACATACAATCAGATGTATTTCTTGAGATAACTCCCTAAGGGGGAGCCATTCATTTCATTTAAGTTGTCTTTATATACATGTGTCTCACTGACACTTCCTTTGTCCTTTATGTCAAAGGGGGAGAAGTTTTGGTGCCAAATTTGTTAATATATTGTGTTTGGGGAGAAGTTTAGGAAGTTGGAGAAGTTTTGGTGATAGAATTATTAAGGAATTTTTTGTGTGTTTGAAAGGAGGAATTCATACAAGTCTTTGGAAATTCATTTTTGGCACATATTTCCATCAATGAAAAAGGGGGATATTGTTGAAAGAATGAAGGAACCTTTTGATGTGTTGTCATTGATGCCAACATTGTTTGTTGACAATTTGTTTGATCTAGTAATCAGTTTTGGTGACACCTTGATTTGGTAATTTGGTGTGGATTTTCTCATTATAAGATCATATTTTGTGGTTATAGTATGTTATTTAGGACTACTAAATACATCTATGTTCAAGATTGCAATGATTTTGGTTGATCAGACTTAAAGTTACAAATGACAGAAGATTAGCATATAGTGTTCTGTCTTATACAGTGCAAGATGATATCAATTATCTGGTTCACATTCCTCCGATGTTTGGAATCAAACTTAGCATAATTGAGAGATGGTTTACAAGTGTCAGTACTACATATATTCTAGGTGGTGTGTGCTTATATGATCATGTAGTTGATTGATGTTGGTTAGATTGGCCTATTTTGTGATTAGGTCTAATTCTTGGCTGACCTAATATTTGAAATTGTGCTATGAAGATTAATATGTATTACAAATGTTGAGGAGATCTATTTTTGATCCATGTCAACCTAAATTCAAGTTTTGCACTTTTTTTTTCAACATGAAGAAGTTTTGCTTCAAGTTTGGAGTCAACAAGGAAATTTTGAATTAAAATAGGACTACATCCAATTAGACCGACCTAATTGATGTATGTGGATATAACAAGGTATATATGTGGAACATTTTTTAGTACCATAAGGTAGTGGGGATGTAATGTAATGTGTGTGAGATCTGATATTGTGTGAACTAGTGAATTTGTATGTAAGAGATCATAATAAAGGCAGAATTTTTGTGTATGTTGAGCGACTACTAAGCAAAGTAGTATTTTGTATTTAGAGCTTCATTGGAATTGAATTTAGCTCGAGGAAGGTGCAACTTACATTAGTTCACATTTTGGATGTGTAGCCACTTTTTTCTTGTAGCTATTCCTAGCCGTGAGCCTTATAAGGATAGTGTGTCCTGGAATTGATCCTTATAATATCTTATAATCAGTTATAATATATTGTGAGCTAATCCTCACCGCGTTTTTCCCTTTTTGGGTTTTCCATGTAAAATCCCTAGTGTTCATGTGTTATGTGGTAATGTGATTTCTTTCATGTTTTCATACATAGCTATAGTTAGATATGTTTTTATTATTATTTGGATTGTGACTAAATGGTTTAATAGAATACTAATTCACCTCCCACTCAGTATTCTAGGTGTTCAACATCTTGGTCAAACAACACTTTGGGGAGAAAAACTAAAAATAGTAAATCAACACCAAATTGCAATATAACACTTGGAACAATAAGATTAAACTCAATACTAACATAACCAGAAATCATATTATAGATCAATGAAGAGCAGAATGATGTTTACTAGTCACCAAAAGCCAGCTTCTGAAGTTGATCTAGGACTCATTCTCCCAGGGGTGAATGGGTTTTGGGTTAGGGATTTCTTGTAACTTTCAGGAGCCTCTGCTAGTGATATGAGTCTTCCAATTTTCCTAGGTTTTAGGTTTGGAAAGCCAAAAAAATTTCTATGTGAGTTTCCATGAGAAGATGACAACTTTGATAACTTCTTCAATTTTTCTCTTCAAAGGATATTCCAGATTTCTTCCACCTAAATCTAAAAACACAAACCAAGAGGGGAAAATGTTTTTTGTTTAGTGAATGGGGGTTTTTCCTTAGTCAAACCCCATTTTGGTAATCAAACCTTGGAATGAATAAAAACATGAAAGAGGGAATGAAGAATGAACAAAGCAATGTTACTACTCAATAAACCCTTGAATAAACCTTGGAATGTAGATTTTTAACTTGCATAAAATGTATTCAATGGATGTGGATCTTGAACCCTGGATCTTGCTTGAAATAATGGCTTTGAATCCTTGAATGGATCATGAAACCTACACCACCATATTAGCTCCAATAACATGCATGATGCAAGAAGAATTTGACATGACAATTGGATTTTGATTGTTGTAATAAATCTACCTTTGAATGCCTTGAATTTATCTTGAAAGTGCTCTCTTAGATCTTGAAAAATTCTAGAAACTCTTAGGTCAAAAATGCTATTTGAAACATAGTAAAATAACCTTATATTTATAGATATGTATCCTCAATTTACCGAAATTAAAATAACACAAGCCAACATTGGAATATAGATTTGAAAACATTAAAATACCACCAAAAACATAATTTAAATTTAGGTCCTAGGTCTAAGGGAGGACCCATTCAGTCATGAGTGAATGGGTCCTAGGTCCCTAAACCTAGGACACACATTGCTCAATGATAAGTGTTATGTTAAGGCATTAATGAATCTCATGTTTCCCCTTCAGAAAATATAATAAAATAGGCTTGGTAAATGAAGTAAAGGGCCAATTAAGGCAATATTAATCTCAATTAATTAAAGGATCCCTAAATAAGTGTGAAAGTGTAAAGGTGTACACTTTGCAACACTAAAATAAGGCACAATTAAGTCCAAATTTACATTAATTCCAAATTAAGTGTGAAAATGTAAAAGGGATACATTTTTCTACATTGCAGTTACAATTTTGTTACTATTTTGAATGATCAAGATAGTCACGAGTAGTTTTTTCATGACACTCATATTTTTTAAAGTCTATTGGTCAAAAATTTTAATCTAGAAATTTGTTAGGTTCTCTATATTTCTCTAATAGATAAAGGTGTTGCACTATCAGAACAAAAGCGTTGCACTATTTACTACAAAGGTGTGTTGATGTTTGCAAAGGCTTGGAGATGTCTATTTTGAATGCACAAGACAACTAAGAGGGGGGTGAATCAGTTGTACCTTAAACCTTAAAAACCCTCATAAACATTTAGATCCACATTAATCCAATTAATCCTTAATTTGTTGTAATGATTTAACATGAAAAGCAAATAACCATTTTGAGGATTAGCTAATAATATAAAGTAATATCAATATCAAATACAATGGGGCTCACTTCCAGAGGGCTCACTACCCAAGAGAAAGAAAGGCTCATTGTCAGAATAGAAAAGCATATAGATAAGAGTGTTACAATGAGAAATCCATCTCAAAGCAATAGAAAAATCCACCACAACATGACCAACACCTTCACAGTCTCTTCAAAGAATTATAGACACCTTCTACTCACTGCATTTAGTAATCTAACACATTGAAGCTCACACTGCACTTTAAAAATTTATACCTTACAACTCTGCAATTTGCATCACTCACATCATACTCATCTATCTTGTCTATCTTATCATTCCTCAACAACTCAACTCTTATGTATACCATCTTCAACCTTGAAACAATTCTCCAAGGTTGGATATGCACCTCAACCATGCAAATTCAAATTAGGTTGGCACCAAAACATTCCTATGGTGGAAAGGAATGACTTGACAAACCACAACACACCTTAGCTAGGTCCTAAATCCACTCATACATGCCACGTTGCACTTCCACAAATTTTTCAATTAGTGTAAACACTCAAGGTTGGTCATTACTCATGTAAACACCATTAGAATTTTAACAACTCACGGACATAAAATGTCACCTAAACACAATTTAGAATATTCTACAAACATCTTGAAATCCAACAAACTCCTTCGCAACAACTTTCACCTGAAGAATGTACACACCAAGTATACTCAAATAACTCTAACAGACACTGTAACTCAAGAAACCAAATTATGAAGCACCAAACCTTGAACAAATTTGACTGAAGAAAGATACCAACACTATCAGCATGCCTTTAGATCCACAAGACCTAAAACCAAACTATGGAGAAACACAGAGAAAAAAGATTTCTCCCAAACACCTTTGCAATGCACGGTTCACACACTGGTGAATCAAACTTCTTTTGCATAGTGATCCTACACACAAAAGTATGAATACAACACCTCTAAAAACCTTTGATCATCATATCCAAAATGCAAAAGCATATCTTCAACCTAGAAGAACCATGGAGAAAAACTAGAACACTACTCTTCAACCAAAAACACACTTTTTATCAAATTTTCTCAAAAGCACTTGGAAACCAAGCACCAGAGACACATCCTCATCATCTTTAGTGTACTTCTAGAACCAACTGCAACCTAGAAACTCAACCATATATCCATAGACAAAATCTTATCAAAGCAACACTAGAGGTTGACACAAGTAGCTTACTAATGACAACATAATGCAACTAATCAAAGCATCATTAATGCAACAACATAGACAACACCAAAAACTACACATACTCTTGCAGCAATCTTCTTATGATACAATTGGCACTAATAACAACACAAGATTGTTGACATCAATGTCAATACCAACTGTTTATACTTGCAACAATCTCCCCCTTTGTCATTGATGGCAACACATGATGTGAAAAAACATCAACAACAAACACAACATCTCTACTCCATACCTATTTCCTTTTCTCTTTTCTCTCGCATGACTTGCTCTTTTTCTCTTTCTCACTCCCCCCTTTCAACTTATCTTTTTCACATGCTTCATTCTCCCCCTTTCTTTTTTGTATTATTCTCTCCCTCTTTGACATCAATGGCAAAGCAAAAAATATTTGCATCAGTTATGTTTCCCCTTTGACATCAATCAAACTTCTCACAATTTTTTTGCAACTGTGTTTCCTCCACTATTCAATATACTCGCCCTTAGAAGCACACACCATACTACACTAATCAACAACCACTTTTTGACTACAATAACCAATAGTATCACTACATACTCCCCTTGAGAGGTAGCCACTGTGTAATGAGCCTTGCTCAAACTGATCACAATTTTCCCTTAATTTGTAGCTTGTAATTTTGTCAAACAATTCACATGCAATCTTGTAACTTGTTGGTCTGAGTGTTTCAGTCTGATATAATTTTTTTTCCAATGATATCCAATGCATATACTACTTGCAAAAGACTTCTATGATGATTAGACAAGTTCCTAGATGCAATGCATATTTCTTTTGTATTTTCAAATGTAATAGATGAAGTTTCATGAGCTAAATATGCAGCTACAACCCTTAGACATTATGTCAAACACTTTGTATGCAAAGTGCTTCTTGTTGGTTTCGCGTTTCAAATTGTTGTGTGATGTTAAAATGATTTTGAAGGCTGGAATTAACTTCTACAACTATTATGCAAGCTTCTAAATGAAATACAATGCCCTTTTTGTAATTTTAAAGCATTCAAATGAAGAACTAAGTGAATAAAATGCATCTTCAGCCAAGGGACATTTTTTCAAACACTTGGCATACAAACTCTAAGCTGTTTCAATGATATTTGAATTACACAATAACAACTTCTTATTACTCCTTCAATGAAAATCTCTTTCCAATACAATGATGATTACAATTCAGCCAAGACTCTTGGCAAATTCATAGATATCAAATATGCTAATTGTTGATAATGAATGCAACCTATAGCTGGAAGTTTGTAATCACTATGATGCAATAATATTCTGAATGAGAAACAAGGGAACCTGGATGGATGAAGACGCCCAAAGTTATAGTTGATGAAGCAACCCAAACTCATGCCAAATAACCTCCTCTTAAGTCAAATCAAACTCTTCAAGAATCGCCCCTATTGTTGGTATGCTCACTAATATTAATTCATTTACAACTCGAAACATCCCAATCAAGCATCAAATAAAGTCGCCTAGCCTCCTTGGATCATGTGCCTTCCTCACAAGACAAAATTGCACCATGTTGGAGCTCCCATGAATTAATTCAAATTTCTTTATCAAGCTAATATAAGTCTGAAACTTATAAATTTTTAACCAGAATTCTCCTCCAATGAATTCATCCTCCAAATTGTGCAGAATGAGAAGAATGATGATGCAAAATTATTCTTCAAAGCTCCATCAAATCATCCTATGCCAAAATTGGCCCTTGGCCACAAATTTTGCTCAAGTGAGAAGTCTGAAGTAACCTCTCCAATGGCTGCAATAATTTAGGTGATATTTCACACCCTCAAAATTGCTATCAATAGGAAGTTTCTATTTCCTATGGTAAGAAGAAATCTATAGAAACCCTAGGCTCCACAAGATGAATAGACAACAACAACAACAACAACAACAACAAAAATCTCCTTGCCTAGAAATGAGCCCTCAATGTCTATTTATTCTTTTTCTCCACTTTCTCTAGAAGCTTCTAGAATATTATTTATTTATTTTACTAAATTTTATGATATATTATTTTATTCAAGTCACTTTATTAAATTAATTAAATATAAAGTTACCTTTTAATATTTATTTATTTGATAACTTTATAAATAATTTACTTAATACCACCTTTTTATTTAATTAAAATAATTAATTAGTCATCCTCATAAAATATTTATTATTTTGGACAACTCAATTAATTAAATCAAACTACCTACAAAATGGGGACATTACACACTAACATCAGTCTAGACCAAGGAATGAATCTTGAAATCCATTAGACTAATGTATCTCCTTATGCGTCTAATTTAAAGAGAGAGGGAAAATGACCCCCAACTTCTCTCAAAAATATTCAAAATTATTCTTAGGAAGAGCCTTACTAAATATGTCAGCAACCTAATCCTTTGTAGGCACATATTCAAGCTTCACTTCATTCTCTACAACCTTATCTCTCAAAAAGTGATACCAGATTGACATATGTTTTGTCCTTGAATGCATTACCAGATTCTTTGAAATATTGATAGCACTTGTATTATCACATAATATAGAAATTAGTTCATCATATACCATATTATGTTTCAAATGGATTAAATTTTAATAATAGAAGTTAACATAAAGTACTCCCCAAATCCTCCAAGATTTGGTTTAACCCTTCTGCCTAACTAGCTGACTCAAAGTAATAAGTTGAGCATACACTCAATTAAATTTTTAACAAGGTGATCATGGTTTACACAAAACTTTACATTACTTGCTTGTCCCCATCTAAGATAACCTTCTCAGGAACATTAATCAACTACTTCACACAATATGTTGTTTAGGACTAATTTCCTATAAATCAAATTTCCCAATAAATATTGGTTACCTTTGTGAGTCTATCCACCATAACATTATGTTAGTTCTATCGACATAGAAAGATCAAAACTATTCTGATGATCTACCACCTCACATCTAAAATTTCATGAGAGTATACAAGTCTTGGTGAGGACAACATCCTATCTTCATCCTATGGCATATTGGACAACAACTTGCCACATACCTTGCAACATCTTACTCTATTCCCTTCCAAATTATAGTGGTTCCTCATTAGTCAAATATTTGTTTTACTTTCGGTGTCCTAATTATGACATCAATTTACCTTAATTCATTTCTTAGTTCCCTAGAAAATGGGTACTTAGGTTCTTTATCTGATTCATAATTTTATATCCTGACTATGAGAAAAAAATCTTCCATGGACTTATACCATATTTGATTCTCAAAATATAATGATTAGATATTTTTGCAGAGATAAAACTCCATCATATGACATCCATACCCTGAATTTCTTTTGTCCTTTAATCATTTCCAAAATTGTAATCCAATTTTTAGCTCAAACTATTTCTTCTGATGAGAATTTATATTAGTTGAGTAACAATCCTCATTACATCATGTTGGTTTGATATTATCTTCCAAAAGATGTCAACAATTATTACATACCTAGTTTCAAGCATGAACATTTTCTCGATAACTCTAAATTATGAGTTCATAAATCTTCCATTTCATGATCAAGCATACTACCTATTTTTCCCAAAATATCTGTTGATCTTCTAGAATAATTATGTATGAGTTGTGTTGTAAATATTTCTCTTATTGTTCATAAGCCTTGACATTTTCAATACCTTTCTCCTATAATTCAAATAACTTATCCTCTTATCTTTACCAACCTTGTGGTTATTGAGTATAATACTTCAGTTAAAAAAAATTCTCCTACTAGAGATACAACATTAAACCTCATTGAAAAGGTTACTTATTTGAGTACATCTACTCTCCCTCTTCCCCCCTTAGTATTTACAAGTCTTTAGATCAACTTAAAGTTGAACTCTTAACAATCATCCTTTCTCTCAAAATTGAATTGATTCATCATTCATTGTTGTTGGCTTTTGAATGACTGTTTCTTTCCTTTCTTACCCTCCATGGTATTCCTTGGATATACTTTTTCATTCCTAAAATTGGATTCATCATCATTTTCTAATCTCGTAGAATCGACAATTGGATCCACTGTAAGGAGATCTAATGAATAAACAACAACTTGCAAGCAAATAGATACTCTAGTATTTCATTCCAATTCTATTTTCCATATATTCTAATAGCCTTTTAACCATAGTAGAAGAATATCTTGTATCTGCAAAGCCCCTTTTGTTGATGTGTTAAATGAGCTTGCTGGAGGATCCCTATGTCAATTGTATCTTCACCTTTTTATTTCTAGATTATTCTTTTGGTTTTACAACACAATCTCTTTCATATCCATTTTCTTTTAGAACATCTAAACTTAAGTTTACTTTTTTTGAAAAGTTGGTAATTTCAATTTACACTTTAACAAAACTATGCTCTTACTAAGCCCTTATCTAAATTATTTGCTTTTCTTTCCAAGCTTTTACCTTGCAATCATCTTTCAAAGTAATTTTATTCAAATTATTTTTAATTTACTCTTCTCATAACTTTAGAAACTCTAAGGTTGTTCGGTTCTCTTCTCCCTTTTTCAATTAGAATCTCCAAATTGGCCTTGCCTATTCTAGTTGTTGGAATCATGTTGTCCTTTATTCTTCATAGGTTGCTTCTTTTTTTGACCATCCTGGTCTTTACACTTTGTTCTAAAGTATCAACTTTCACTGTTGACTCTGATTATCATTGCAAGATTTTAACCTTGTACTGAATCATATCTGTCAAGGGTTATCCTGCCTCTTACATACCTCTCTAATTAATTTTGATTCAAAAAACGTTGAATCCCTACTTCGATTGAAGTTTGTAATTTATGCTAACAATTATTTCTTTTCCAATATAGAATACTCATATATTCATAGTATCCTTAATTAATCCAAATTCCTTAACTCTTTTCATCTATAGGTTGCTACCAATAAGGGGGATTACTTCAATCCTTTCTATCCTTTAGAGTCATTTAACCTATTTTGTAGGGTGAAGGTCCTCACTGGTAATCCTCCATACCCTTCCTACCAAACTTGGTTGCATAATCTTCTACAACCCAAAGGTATATCTTAATGATTTGTTGGTTTAGGAGTTTCCAACTGTAGGGACGACTCTTTCCTAGTCCCAAACTTAAACAATTTTCAAGAATCTTAACGTCCCTTTTTGTTTCCCTTTTTTTTTCTTGCCATCTTAGTGTAAGAACCTTTCATCCATTATCTTTTGATAGGGTTTACACATCCCTTATGTAATGAGCTCATAGGTTCTAGAGTTGAACTTGGTAGCTCTGGTACCATGTGTAACATGCCCATTGTTCTACATAGTAATTTTTCCTATGTTTTACCCACAAGTGAATATTTTATGCATCTAACCTTTAAGAGCAATAAAAAAAATATTTTCCTTTGAATATTAAATGCACATTTGAAACATATTTCAAAATCTCTCATTGCATACAAAAGAATTACTTTCATTAATTCAAATAATGATGATACATAATTTCCATATGACATTTCATATTTACAATTTCCATAGAGATGGATACATGAATACCTAGATTCTAAGAGCTTACCGAAATAGAGATACCAATGGTCCAGATGTCCCTACCTGGGAATACATCCTTGATGTCCCTACATTGGTGCATATATTCTAGATGTCCCCATCATTGGTGCATACATTCTAGTTGTCCCCAATACTAGCGCATACATCCAAAATATTTGTTTCCAATTGATGAGGAGAATAATCACTCAAGCACTTTTTCACCAACCACGGACTTGCTATGGTCCCCCACACATCTACCTAACTAGTAAGATGGCCCTACCCTTTAACAAAGAGATTGGTTTGGTAACCTCATAACAATAGCCTTTCTTGAGCTTGGTGGTGTGTCCTATTTGTTTCTAGAGCTGACATATAGTGGCTAACCCCCTACATGTATGTACATTCTGGCCTAGTGCATAAGAATGGATCACAGTGAAACTGACAGTGTAAATAGTGGCTACTACTTTGGCCAAAGTATTAATCACCCATTATTTAGAGTGGATGTCACACATCCACCCACCTTCCTATCTCGATTTGGATTAATGACCATTCATACTCTATACCTAGGTTAACCCCTTTCTCATGGATCAAACAAATCCCAAAAATAACCCACTTAACATCTCATAATCAAAATGACTTAACTACTAAGTATCTCAAAATACATAGGTGGTCCCCCTTTCCCATGGATTAAACAAACTCTAGGAATAACCTATTCATCCATACAGTATTCATAATGCCACAAAATCAAATATCTCTATTTCAAAAAGGTATAATTTGAACAATAAGTTTCTCTATTTAAGAGTATATCAACAATAAATGAATCCCATCAAAAGGATAATCTCTTCAAAAATATGCATTTCAACAATAAATGACCTCAATCAAAGATATAAACAACAATAAAATGGTCATTCAATTCATATAGGTTTATCCCAACCTATTTGCTTTAATCAAAGATCAAATAAACAACCTATTTGAATAATAAATGGCTTCCATCAAAAATATAAATTTCAACAATAAATGACCTCAATCAAAGATATAAACAACAATCAAATAGTCATTCAATTCATATAGGTTTATCTCAACCTATTTGCTTTAATCAAAGATCAAATAAACAACCCAACCAAATAGGTTATTCCGAACCTAGGGTTGCAATTGAAAATGATGTAAAGATCAAGTGATCATATACAACACTCAAGATCTCTCTTTTCATATACCTAAAATATTCTCACATCTACAATGTTCACTATATTTGAATATAGTCTAGATGACATTAACCTAAGAATGGTTTGTGCTTTTTCACCTTCAAGTCCTCTTCTCAATACAACTTTGGGTTTTCATCCAACATATGTCCTATTGAATTTCATGAATAGGTATAGGCCCTTAATCAAAATAACATAATCATATCATACATTTTATCAATCATATTGTTGAATATTGATATAACCATCAATTTTATACCCTAACCCTAGGGATAAGACTTTCTTCCTACTTTCAAGGTGCTACAAGTAATCTATCAATTATAGACATACTACATATAGTATAAATACATTGGATTCATACAACCTCCCATATATAGGGTATATACACATCTATTTAAGTATAAACAATATGATAGGTTTCTCAACCATATTAAACATTCAAGAAACATACAAGCATGTGCAAGCATCACAACATAGTTAAACCAATCCTTTTCAATATATGAACCAAAACTATTTAAACTAGCATGCATGCATATAATTCTCCAATTGATTAAACCTCCTTCCTAGTTTGAATTATCAAGCTCACTTGATACCTCCTTCAAGATTCACATGATTACCCTCTTCTAACTTCTCACAAACTCTCACAATAATAAAAAAATACGAAATAGCAAAACAACTCTCAAATCTCAAGATCTCGACTCACTAACTCAGAAATCACAAAAAACAACATCAAGATAGTTAGAATGATAAGTGTTTCAATTGGTAGAATGAGCACCTCTATTTATACTAAATTGCAAGAAACCAAAGGCTACAAATAAGTGAGTATTTTTCCCACCTTTCTAACCTCATGCAACGACTCACCAAGTTAACTCACAGGTTTGCAACATATCACAGTCCTCACCATTTAAATGGATAAGTCAACTTGATATATGGGACAACAAGCTTAAAAAAAGTTTCATATTTTGAATTCCTTTACAAAATATTGCTAAGCTTGCACTTGACTAAGTCTAAATACTATTTGTAGGCTTATGCATATTTTAAAGACTTATTTTACATTTCAAACACTAGCAAATATGGCGCCACCTCTTAAAGTTTGGTGTCACCTTCATTAGAACGTATTTGACATATACTACGGGTTTCTAAATAGGATTTACTTCATTCTAAAATATTTACACAACAACAACTTAACTCCTACGCTTGTTCATTGGTTTGACTTGGTCTTAATTTTGTTACCTCCTATAGTGTAGAAAAATGGATCCCTTTATATTTTGACACTTGTTTAGGTCTTCCTTGTGGATTTTGGCTTAATGTTGCCTTGAGTTAGTGTTGTAATGTGGATAACACATTCACATTAGGTCTTGGGCCCTTGTGAACTAATGGATTTTAATGGTACCTTGCCAAAGTGTTGTAAGGTGTTGTAACACACTTTCATATTTTCCTAAGGTTTTATCAAATAATTAAGCATAATAAACCTATTTTTAATCAAAATTAACTTTAATCTTTCCTTATATGGAGTGTTGTAAAATGTTATAACACACTTTCACACTTTTCTAGGCTTTTCATTAATAATTGGGCTTCCTCATGCTTTAATTGGCCCTATTTTGCATCCACAAGGCTCATTTATTGCATCATTTTGAGGATAATCTTGACACCAATCAATACCCAATCATAATTCAGGTCTTTCTAGCTTGTGTGTCCCATATTTTGGGATCTAGGACTCATTCACTACTTGGGCGAATGGGTCCCACCTAGATCTTTTTGCCTCAAATCGGATTTCACGTATTTCTAAGCACTTTTGGTTTTTGGTCCCATACATTATGCCTAGTGGGACTCATTCACCACCTTGGGTGAATGAGTCCCATGTGGCCCAAATTCAAATTTAATTCAAATTTCTAGTGGGATTTTATTCTCCTAGATCTGATGTCATATTGTAGTGTTGTAATTTGCATAATCAAGTATAAAATACAAGGTTCTTTCACTCATATTCACACCTAGCATTCAAGAGAGTTTACAAGAGCATTTGAGCATCCACAAGAGCATTCAAGAGTCTTCAAGGGTATATTATCAAAAAAATTAGAGCAGCATTCAAGTTCCAATCATCATGTCAAAGATTATATCTATCATGTTTGTTATTGTGCTAACAATTGTGATGTAGGGTTTATGATTCAAGCAAGTGTTTCAAGAAAGATCAACATTAATCAAGAAATATTCAAGAACCCCTTCCATTGCAGTAATTTCAAGCATATTTGTAGAACCTTATTGCTAGGGTTTGGTGAGTTGCAACATTGTATTTTGTTTGTTCATCATTCTCCATTCATATTTGCCTTTATTTCAAGGTTTAATTACCAACAAAGGGGTTTGACCAA
The DNA here is from genome assembly GCA_007258455.2 of Sequoia sempervirens. Lineage (NCBI taxonomy): Eukaryota > Viridiplantae > Streptophyta > Pinopsida > Cupressales > Cupressaceae > Sequoia > Sequoia sempervirens. The sequence continues at coordinate 16,500 of VDFB02139673.1, read as the reverse complement.
GGAAAACCCCTATTCACTAACCCAACAATAGTTTTTCCTCTCCTTTGTGTGTGATTTGCAGGTTTAGGTTGCATATTTCACAAGGAGCAAGATTGGAGAAAAGTTGTCAAGTGATCAAAATTGTTAAAGTTGTCATCAAGGCTTGGAGAACATTGGAGAAGTCATACAAGTTTCAAATCAAAGATTCGCATCCAGAAATCAGTCAAGAAGAACAAAGTAGACAAGGAAGAGAAAAATTAACTTCAGAAGTTGCAGAAAATCCCAACTTGACTGATTCGCCACTTCTGGAAAATGAGTCCTAATTCTAGTACATTTTCAAGATTTTGTAGATCTAGATACCCTTTTGACATATTTATGTTCCTACACATTTTCCCATAAACTAGATTGATATGCCTAGCTTGGAGAATGATTCCTATTCAACCATTACAACATATTTTTCAATGATTCAGACCTCCATTTAGCCATCTCCAGTTTCCCAAGTGCACACTTTTTGTTTTTTACAGTTTTCTGTTACATTTCATTCATCATTTTAGGTCATTTAGTGTTAGTTTGCATTCAATTAGGGTTTTTCATTTCATATTACATTTCATTGTCTTTTTGAAGTTTCAACTTGGTGGTGAACCCCTCATTAGATCATTTCTAGTCCCTAGAACAACCCTCTTGCAAGATTTCCTTCTCCTTTTCAAAGAAATCTCAAGGGTTTGTTCTTGAGTGAAAGTTAGTGAAAGTTTCCCCTTTTTAGGCCCTAAATCCAATCAAGGGTGGAGGAAGAAAACTAATTTTCCACCTTTCATTTTGGTGAACCTACATTTAGAATACCTTCTTTTCTAATTTGGAGTGCATTATCTTTTTTGCATTAACATTGCATTAGAATTTGCATTGGTTAACTTGCATTCTAGGGTTTTAAATTTTGCATTAGTGAAAGCTCATTTAGCTTGCATTTTTGCATCTAATTTCATTGAAAATCATTCAAATTTTGCATTTGCATCTCAGATATAGATCAGAAAACATAAAAATCATAAAATTCACTTCAAAAATTTTGAAAAATTTCAAAAAAATCATCACTGGGACTCATTCACCACCCTGGGCGAATTAGTCCCTCTACACATTCTGCATTGCATTTTCTAGCATTTAAAGTTTAGTTTCTAAGTTTCTTTTTGTTGTTATTTCTTTTTGTTTTAGTTTCCAGAATTTCATTTATAAGCATTTCAGTCTTCTTAGCTTACATTGCATTTTCATTCACCCCGCATTCAGTAGCTTTTGTATCTATTTGGTGTCCTATTGCTAATACTATAATGAGATGAATTTTGAACTCATGTCATCTCACGATAGCACAATCGTTGTGGATCTTGGGTTGTCTAGCTCTTTCACTCCCAGTATTGACATTAGTACACTAGATATGGACAATACCTTTAACAACTCTTTGCCTTCAAATAGTATGCAATTTGAAACAAGGAATGATAGTATCCCACAAGAAAACATAATTCACATTCATTAGGACCTAGCAAACCTACAACATCAAGTGCAAAATGACAACATTTCAACCACTTCCATCCCCTACCATAGATAGCATTCACTGCATGCTTGAAAGTGAAGATGGTCTTAACCTTGTGAAAAAAATAGTTCAAATCTTTGGAAAACATCTCCCCTCAACCACTAGTTGTCCTTTACCAACAAGCAATGTTACAAGTCAAAGAGGAACTCAAATTCCTCCTCCCACAACAATTTCCCCAATACCTACCTATACCAATCATCAAGTCACAACAACAATGCAACAAGTTAGTAATGTGATTCCTTCCCTAGGTATTCCCATTAGCATCCCTAGTTCCTATGTGAAATCACATGTTATATCTCCTACCACTTTACCACCTATAATCATTCCATTCACTTTCCCTACAAACACATACACTCCTTCCCCACTTTCACTTCCATCTCATAACACAAAAAATGAACCTCTCATAACTCAACTCTTCCAAATTGTTTCATCCCTTCAAAAACAAATTTTCACCATAAACCAAAATTAAAATGGCCCACCTACATATTATGTCAAAATCAGTCCATTGTCCTTGGAGATATTATGAACACCGATGCCACAAGGCGTAGAGGTGCCTAGATTTGAGAAATATGGAGGGAAGAGAGATCCTTCTAACCATGTTAATGCCTATATTGCCTTATGTAGTGACTTTTTTTCTTGATTATAAATTGTTGGCAAAGCTTTTTCCTAGGTCCTTGAAAGATACCGCCTTGGAATGGTTTTCTTCTTTACTGAATAACTCAATTCATTCATTCAATGAACTTGTTGATGCATTTGTAAACCATTTCCAAGTGCACATGAATTTCAAGATGACCTTGGTCAATTTGATGAGATGCAAGCAAAAAAAAGAAGAAAAGATAACTGACTTTATCTCACGCTATCAATCACTTTATTCCCAAAACGATGTCAAGGTCCCCGACCCTCACCTTCAAAAGATGTTCATAAAATATTTGCAAAGTAAAATTCAAGATAAGCTTACCATGATGAAATTCCCATCCTTCATGCACTTGTGTACTTCCCTCCATGATTATTAAAACTTGGTTAATAGTCGAGATACAAAATTCACTTCTAACCGAATTGACAAATCTGAGCCTACAAACCAAAAAATTCCCAACCTTTTAGGAAAAAAAACAAAGGGTTCCTTCAATTCAATCCCCCTCAACAAAAAACTAAAAATGTCAATAACCAAGTAGTTGTTGTCAAAGCCACGATACCCTTTAGCTATGGAGACCCGAAAAGACAATTCACTCCCTTACTTGATACCCTTCATAACACAATGACTCAACTTTTAGAACAAAAAATGATTACCTTGCCGCCCGTCAAAACACCCAACCCTAATAAGAATTTACCCCCAAGCTTTAAATCAAATGCTTGTTACCACTATCACTGACAAAATGGACATGGCATAGAACATTGCAAGCATCTTAAACATCTTGTGGAAGACCTCATTGATTCCAGTTGTCTTTTTGTTGGAGGTGTTAGTGATCAAGGAAATAGGTCCATTGACCCTCCTAACCAAAACTTACAAATTTTCACCAACCCATGCCAAAACATAATATTTCATTTGTCAAAGCTAGTGAACTCCAAAGAGTGATGTGATGAATATTGATACAGATGATGATAACAATTATTATATTCAAAATAATACTATCAATAATAATCCTATAGATGAAATGGTAGGGATGATAGATGTCATCCCTCATAAGGGACGAACTAAGATTCCTCTTGACATTGCTTTCTCCTCTAAGGATATAATTAAACATGCACTAGATGGTCCTCTCTACATAGCCAGTTGTATCTATGAAAATCCCACTAATGGGATAATAATAGATCCTACCTGTGGAGAGAATGTGATCACCGAGTAATTCTTACTTTTTCATGAACTCTATCAAGATCTATACAATAAACTGAAAGCATTGATCAAGAAACACAATGGTTTTGCTTTCCCTGCAATTGGATTGATCTCCTTACCATTGCAAATAGGACCAAAATTATTCGATGTCACATTTTCCATCATCCCGTAGTCGGACCAATTTCATGTGAAGCTACATCGCCCATGACTTCGGTCCATGAAAGTTGTCCCTTTCATTGTCAATAAATTCTTAAATTTTCCTTTTGATAATGAAATATTCATTGTCTACCATAGTGGATTCAACCCTTTGTCATCCAAAGGAAATTTTTCCTTAGATTCCTTTTGGCCTGAGCCCATGGAACCTATAAAGCCACGATAAGACTTCTTTTTCTTGTCCTATCAAAAGTTCAAGGAAAAGAAGATAGTAGAACTATACCTTAGAAACATGTCCCCATCAACATCTGAGCCTACTATCCTTAAAAAAACCATGCTCAAACTTTAAAAAGTCCCAAATGACCAAGACCAACCTAAGACAGAAACCTCACCCACATCCTACAAATGACAAAGAGACAATGAAAACAACCCTACCACACATCCTAGAATTAAAACAAGTATATAAAGTCAAAGAGAAAGTGGTTGAATAGCCTTCCATAGTTTCTTCCATTCTTCCCTCACAAGAAGAAAAATAAACCAATAGTTGATCAACCTGCTCCTACACAAATGCAACTTGAAAACAAAACTAAAAGAAACAGAGTTGCTACAGAGCGTAGGGGTAGATGTCGTGCCCTTGCTCATAGGTTACATGAAGAATTAAACAAAGAAAATCAAGATCCAAAATTTTCTGAAGCAATGCATGATGACCCTCCTTCCCAACTAAAACAAAACAACCCAATACAACAACCACAACAAGAGTTGAACTCTTCTATGGAAATTATCATTCGACCTCCTGTTGTGGTTAATTTGGATGACAATGATGAGGTTGCTAGAATTGATGAAGAGGTGCATAATTAATTGAATACATTATTTTCCTCTTCCATGAGCTTAGATGACAAATCTCCTACAAAGAGTGTTGAACTCGATGCTACCCTTAGTTCAGCACTTGCTCTTGTCCCTTTGGCTAGTTTCCCACCTTCGGTATACAACGAACATGATTGGGAGGTGGATGACCTGCTCATAGGTTGACTCGCCTATGCCTTACTAGTCTCTTGCACTATTTACTTTTCTTTTTCTCTTGTGTGATTGCATGTGTGTAATGTGATTCCCCATGACGTTTTGTTTGATGATCTCTCTCTCTTTGTGACATTCCTCTATTTGTACCTTCATTCTTCTCTATGTCGTAAAATCTTTTATCTTTTCGCTTTTTATTTCCTTTGCATTTTTCTTGTGTTTTCCTTTTGGGGATGATGCAAGGCATCGAACATTCATGTCTCTTCCATGTTGACCCAAAATGCTTTCTTTTTCCTTTGCCTTTTATTTTTCTCTTTTTCCCTTTTGTCTTGTATTTTCCTTTTGGGGATGACACAAGGCATCGAGATATTTATGTCTCTTCCATGTTGACCCAAAAGGATTTCTTTCTCTTTTTCCTTTTCTTTTTCTCTTTTTCTCTTTTGTCGTGTTTTCATTTTGGGGATGACGCAAGCCTTGAGGCATTCATGTCTCTTCCATGTTGACCCAAAAGGCTTTTCTTTGTTTTTGCTCTCTTTGTGTCATTTTTCTAGTTCTATGTGTATTTGGGGGATGATGACAATTCCAAGCTCTCTAATATCATTGCAGCAAAGAACATACTGACCCCAAATCCATAGATCCCTTATGTGTTTGGTGTTTCATTTTGGGGGCAACCCCTCTCTTTTTCTTTTTCTCTTGCATGACATAACTTCACTTGGAAAAATATGACTTGGCATAGGGCTTTCCAAGTTGGCTCTCATGTCTTCCTTTTTTTGTTTGCATTTATCATTTTCTACTTTAAAGTAATTGCTCACAACATGGGGTTTAGCAATTCCTTTAAAGTGGGGGCATACATTGGCATTATTCTTTTGCATTTTTTTTCTTTTTTATTGGTTCTTGGTGCAGTGTTCTTACTTCATACGATGCATTTTTTACTTTGTGGATAACATTGGGTGTGATGTCTTTCAAGAGCGTGATCTCTCTCAGCATATTGCATTCCTCTTAGTGGCTTGATGCGACACACTGCATCCCCTAAGTTGCAAATTTTCTATTCTTTGATTGGTCATCTCTTGGAGACATTAGGCACAATTTTCCCTAAGTTAAAGACCTCGCATGAACTAATTAGGACTACTTTGAACATTCTCTGCATGTTGCATTCTTCATTTGTTGTTATATGGCCAACTTGCATAACACAACTTGCATGCCTGTGGAGCCATCTTGTTTTTTCATGACTCCAAGCATACAAAGTTTTTCTTGCCTCATGAAACTTGAAAATCATTTTTGTGTGTCACCTTATTAAAGTTATCAAGGGGTATAACTTTGGTATGGTTTGAGTGGGAAGCTCGACCGAGGCATGACTTTCCCCATAGCCACTTGTGTGTGTGAGTGCATACAATCCATGAGTGTATGATTCTCACCTTTTAGGACTTCTCACCCAATGGATAGCCAGGAGTTTCGTTGCCTCAGAGTGAGTATGCATTTTTCAAACAAAAAGCCTAGATTTGATCCACATCAGGATGGACAAATGGTCGAAGCTTGATCCGATTCTCTTTTATCTTTTACCTTTTCTCTTTTTTTCATCTTTGACAATGTATGCTTGTGCTTTTTTTTCTTCTTTACATTATTATCATGTGTGTTTTTTTGTACCTATGTTGGTTTTTCATGGGGGCAGGTGCATGGAGATGGGTAGCCAATTTGTGGCCACTTTTTAAAAAAAGTTTTGAAAAGTCATAACACAAGTGTGTTATAACGCGCTCGTGTTATTGCTTGGTATGTCGAGCCTAAGGCTTGGCCACAACAAGCCCATAATGTGAGCGTGTTATAATGCGCTCGCATTATGACATGTTAAAAGAAAAAAAAATGTGAAACACATTCATTCTTGCATTTTGACTATTTTTTTTGTTGTGCTCGTGGCTAAAACCCCCATTTTTTGCGCTCGCATTCTAGTAGGAGGTATCTTGCAGAAATATTCATCAATGGTTGCTATTTCATTGCAAGGATGGCACCACGATGACGAGGAGGTGTGAGAGGTAAGGATTGTTTTCTTTTTTTAATTTGTTAGTTTTAGGTTGTATTTGATATTTATTTTTTAAAATTTGTAGGAGATGCAAATTAACCTACAAACCCTCAAAATCTGCAACAAGAAGAGCAACCAAATCCTCAAGAAAAAAATCCTCAACAACAAAATCAACTACAAAAACAACCTCCTCGACCAATCACTCAACCCCCTCTTGGAACTCAACAAAATTTAATGAGTGAAATTGAGAACAACAAAAAACAAAATGAGGATTTAATTAGTAGGTTGAGTGATCCAAATGGTTCAACCATGGAAAGAATGACCCTAGCAAGTTCATTGAAAGATATGTTAAAAAATGTAGATTCAATTAGCAAACAAATAACTAGATGGCAAGATAGGAGGTAGGCGGCTAGGGATTATTACACGGAAAGACTATCATATAAAGATGTAAAGGATTTAAAAATTACAAAAGGTGATTTGTGCTCATTATTCACTGACCCACACACAAATCAAAATCTTACCCTCAATGTGAAGAGGTTTCCTATTCATTGGTGCCACCGCCAAAATATTAGGAACTATTTTTATAATAGGTAGTACATGGTTTTTTATTACCCACCATGCAACAATTGTGAAGTCCCGCAGTATTTCCTTAGGAAACTATACAATGAGTTCATATTGAACAAAATCTCAAATTATTTTTATATGAGGGAGTTCCAAGGGAGAGGTGGGGTGTCAGCTCAAGATAGACCCAGTGCACAGTCGGATCCTACGCGGCAAGGGAGACAAGCTCTCGCTAGGCCGCCTCATGAGCACGTTGTTGTGCTTTCCATCATGAAGGAGAGTGTCGATGTACAGACATTGTAGGCGATTAGCACTTTGACCTAGAGTGTCATCGAACATACTAGCCCTATTCTATAGCACCATCCAGGGGAGTCTTTGAGTGGTGGCCTTCAAACCCATGTGTGTCAATCTTGCGGGGCGACTTGTTCATATGACCCCACCAATAATCATGAGGCTTCTATGCAGGATTCATCTATAGCTATGGAGATGGAGAGAGCAGCTGATATTTTGCATGAGGCGTATGGAATTGATACTAAGGTAAAAGTTAGCATGTTCATTGAATTTAATTTATTAAATTTAAATTTTGAAATGCAAGATTAACTAATATAGTTTTATGATTTTAAAAAAATTGTAGGGTCACAGTGTTGAGACTGGATACACTGGCCCTACACCTTATTTATGCAGTACACCTATCGATGGGGTATGTAACTAGTTAAATAATTATAAATTTATTACATGTTAATAGCATTGTTTTATGAATGGTATTTTAATATGTGATTTTTGATGTTGAATAGGCTAATATTGGAGGTTTCGAGGGAACACCTTCTAGTGCCAATGGATTTACTCAAACCTACACACAGGTAATAGAATAAAGAGTTTAACTAATGAATTGTACTTAATAGATTTGTGTAGTTTATATTCATATCATTGATTATGTTGCATTGCACATTATTCAAACTCAAAGCATTACTTCACATTCCATAACTAATAACTAGATGTTGATAGATGAAAAAAAATTGATTATAATATAGTTGTTTAGAAAGTCAACATAAGCAATGATGCAATTACTTCACATAGCATAAGTAATAAGTCTAGGAGCAGCTTCCAATTGCATTTGCTTGTCATGGCATTCCATGAGACCACTTTTTACTGTTCGGCATCTTTTCAAACAGTTCACTACCTTTACAATGCTATGGATGCTTGGAAGGAATATATGAAAAAATACTAGTAAGCAATAGCATAGACAAGGCAATGAGTTTTTTGAAAAAATGCCTCAAAGAGTCAACCTTTCCAACGACAACTTACATCGATGGATCAGATCATTTTTAAACATTTCCCAACCTTTCCAACTTCCTACAATGACTCAATAACCTCTACAACTACTTTGACCCTTGGCATTCCATGTCTTTACACCTTTTTTGCATTTTTACAACATTTTAAATTGACAACTTTGTCAATATTTTGCAATTTTTCAATTTATGCCTAAATTAACTAAGAATATTACAACCTCCAAAATTGCTATTTAAGCCTTATTACATCATCAAAACACCTTAACCAATTCAACTCCTAAATTTTCCTCATGGAGGCATGTCCTTGCAAAGGTGCATCTACACGACAAACTATGGATGCTTGGAAAAAATCTATCAAAGCATAATAGTAAGCAATAGCATAGACAAGGCAGTTAGTAGTTTGAAATAATTCCTTGAAGAAATGCGGTCTCATGGTGATGGAATTCCATTCCATCACCATGAGACCACATTTCTTTGAGGCATTTCTTCAAACAGCTCACCACCTTTTCTATGATACCACATTTTCCATACATGTGTACTAAAGCATTTTATCAAACTACTCACTTCCTTGCTACTATGGCTAAAAGCCTAAAATAGGTGTTTTCCAACAAACTATGGATGCTTGGAAAAATATCTATCAAAGCATAATAGTAAGCAATAATACCATAGAGAAGGCAATGAACTGTCTGAAAAAATGCCTGAAAGAAATGCGGTCTTATGGTGATGGAATGCCATGACGTGCATTTGTTTGTAATGGCATTCCATCACCACAATACCCCATTTCTTTGAGGCATTTTTCAAATATTTCACTTCCTTCTCTATGCCACCACAATTATCGTACATGTCTATGAAAGCATTTGATCAAACGGTTCACCGACTTGCTGCTATGGGTAAAATCCTAAAAACATGTCCTTTCAAACAAGATATGGATAGGGAAAATAGTAAGCATGATAGTTAGAAATATATAGTTTAATAAGTACTCAAAATTCTGTTCATTATATCATACATTATAAGTCATGACGTGGATCACTATTGTAGTTTTTGTGACTGAATAATTTGTTATTTTATTTTCAAATTTTGCAAGCCAAAACACCTCTAAATGTGACGAGGGAAATGGAGATTGGTGTTTCGTCTATTATAGAATCAACGATGGATCTAACAGGGGAGGTATGAGGCAATTACTAAATTTCAATTTACATTCATTGTTATAGATGTTAGTTAGTGAAAAATCAAACCATTATTGATTCATAGTTTTATTTCTATTTGGATGGTTTATATAGGGCTTGAGCATGCCTTAGCATGGGCATGTGAATATTTCCCTCATGGAGAGTGATCATGAGATGATGGTAAGTGATTACTTTGTTAAATATATCATTTTTTATAATGTAATTTCTATATATTAATGTCTTTACTTCTTATTGTAACAGTTAAAACTTCACCAAGAACTAAACACTAGGAGGAGCAAGAGAATCACTCCTCATGTGCAGCACAAATGAGTGACAGACCTATCACCATCCAATCGACAAGAAAAGGGAAATAATTTATTTCCAGAGCCTGGAGAGCAATGAATTTTGATTCCAGAGCCCTTTGTTGTATGCCTACATGGCAGTTTTGTACATATTTTGTATTGGATATATTTGACATTGTATGCCTATATGGCATTCTCGTAATCCTATATGGCTATTTTGTACCTATATTTTATACTTATATCGACATATATTGATGTATGCGTACATGGCTATTTGGTTAATACAAATATTTTTTATCAATGGTGTCCATATTTGCATTATAAATTCATGGTTCAATAGATATGAGTTATGTGTATTCAAGTGTATACTTTACAACTTACGTTTATACTTTCTGACTTGTGTGTGCTCCAATGTATACTTTGCGACTTACATGTTTTCATGCATATACCTTGTATTCGTGCATATACTTTGTATTATTTGGTGTATAGTATGTATTTGTGTATATACTTCAAGGCTTACGTGTTTTTGAGTACTTGTGCTTCCCTTATTCACATGTACATGCTTGACTTATTCACGTGTATACTTATTAATTGGTTAGGCCTAGCATTGATCATTGCTATCCTTCATGGTTTGTCTTGAATATTAATTGACTGATGCTAAATAACTTTATGTAAAAGTAAAAAACAATTTTTCAATTGGTATTCCATGAAATGATTAATAAAAAGATTTCAATATATTTAATCCTTTGATTGGAACAACTCAATTAAGCAAAGGATACATAATCTTCATAACACTTGCAAAAAATAATATTCAAAGTAGATGAAGTAGTTAACTTCTTGACACATTATCATACAAACATTTATCTTCAATAGTCTTTAAACATTTTCACAGTATAATCCTGATAGTGAAAAATCAATTGTTATGTTCTTAATGCGTCACCATATAAACACATCAAAAGATTTATATGTCAACTTTTTGCAATATTGTTTCTCATATACTAAATGGATTGGGGAGAAAGCAAGTTATAATTTATAATACAAATAAGAAATGGACTCAATGCTATCATAAACCCCCGAATAGATCTATTTAATAAAGCAACACCCTCTTAATCAATTTTCCAATTACAAAACACCATTGGGTAGCATTTACCAGTCTACAAATCCACAATTTTTAGGACATGATTGGCCCTCTAACCCCACTATCCTCTAAACCCTCACTTTTCTCAAATTTCACTAGGGTTTATTGAAAACCCCATATCCAAACATCATACAACCTCAAAACCTCTTCCAACACTCTTCATTCTTCCTGCACAAACTTAATTGACCACCAAATTATGTTGCCCCTTGACTTTACCCACTTTTACTCCCTCAAACCTCTCTTTCTCATTCAAAACCCCTCTTTTCCCAAGTAGGGCATCATGCCATAACATACTTTTTACCTCCCTTGTCCTTGCAGACCATTTGAACACATCAAACTCCACAACCTCACCCTATTTCCAACCTATTCTAACTTATTCTCAAGCAATTTCTTCTTTTCAAGTCATTTATCCTTGCTTTTAAGGCCTAAATTCTAAGTTTTGAATAGGGGCAATGTTAGTAATCTCTTCCAATGTCTTTACCAATGCTATTTTCTTATTTGTACTCCCTATTGTACTTACATAATACTCAAATGACCCCACACTAACTTAAAACTAAAAGAAAGACTACAAAATGGTCTATCATGGCCTTATTTGACATTATAATGACTAAAACCACTGAACTAGACCTTCATCAAATGGAGGAACAAGGTGCTTTGCACCAATGATCATATGTTTTTTGGGTGGAATACTCAGACTTCTCAGTCATCATGTGTATGTTTCTCTTTTCTATTGTTTTGCATGCCATCATAAGGGATTAAGTCAATTAAACGTAGCTCAGAGAAATTTCGTATGTTTGGGTGAGAAAGAGGACCATTCCTAGCGTAAACCTACCTATCAGGATGTGTTGGAGTAGTTTCTTTGGTCACATGAATTGAAAAATGAAAGTTGCACCACTTTGCAACTTTACACTGCTTGCATTTGACACTTTTTCCATCAAGTGAAAACTGGACGCCACAGGAAAATGACTCTGAGATAACAAAAATTGAGAGAGGTAATTGTAGAGCAGTCCAACGCAATCCTATAGGCTTAAACAGAGAGTTTTTAAATGTCACAGTTTTCGAGTAATAGCTTGTCAAAGTTTTCTTCCCTTTTGCACTTTAGACCCTTAAGGGATCAAGCTAGTTGAACGTAGTTTGGAGAAATTCCACATGTTTGGGTGTGAAAGAGGACTATTCCAAGAGTAAAATACCTATTCAGACACATTGGAATAGTCTATTTGGTCACACAAGTTGCAGAATGAAAGTTGCACCATTTTGCAAATTTTAACTACTTAGATTTTCTCCAAGTGAAAATCTGCCACCATAGGAAAACCACTCAGAGATAGTGAAAACTAAGAGAGGTTTCTGTAGAGGGTTCCAACATGATTCCATAAGATTAGACGATAATTTTGTAAGTGTCACGGTATTCGAGTAACAACATGTTGAAGTTTGCAACCATTTTGCACTTTGGACTCTTAAGGGATCGATCCGGTTGAACATAGCTCAGAGTGATTCCGCATGTTTGGATGTGAAAAATGACCATGCCTAGCGTAAACATACCTATTCATATGCATTGGAATAGTCTGTTTGGTCACACAAGTTGCAGAACGAAAGTTGTACCACTTTGCAACTTTGCACTACTTGCATTTGACACTTTTTCCATCAAGTGAAAATTTACCACCACAAGAAAACCACTTCAAGATAGAAAAAACCAAGAGAGGTTTTGTAGAGGGGCCCAACACGATCCCATAGAATTAGATGAGAAGTTTTTAAGCATCACGGTATCCAAGTAACAACATGCTGAAGTTTGCAACCATTTTGCACTGTGGACTCTTAAGGGATCGATCCAATTGAACGTAGTTCAGAGCAATTTCGTGTGTTTTGGTGAGAAAGAGGACCATTCCTAGTATAAACATAACTATTTAGACATGTTGGAATAGTCTGTTTGGTCACATGAGTTGCAGAACGAAAGTTGCACCACTTTGCAACTTTGCACTGCTTGCATTTGACACTTTTTCCATCAAATGAAAATCCACCACCACAAGAAAACCACTTTAAGATACCAAAAACTAAGAGAGGTTTTTGTAGAAGGGTACAACACAATTCCATAGGATCAGACGAGAAGTTTCTAAGTGTCATGGTATCCGAGTAACAACATGCCGAATTTTGTACCATTTTTCACTTTGGACTCTTAAGGGATTGATCCGATTAAACGTAGCTCAGAGTGATTTTGTGTGTTTGAGTGGGAAACAAAACCATGCCTAGCATAAACATACCTATTCAAGCGCATTGGAATAGTCTATTTGGTCACATGAGTTGCAGAATGAAAGTTGCGCCATTTTGCAACTTTCAACTACTTGCATTTGACAATTTTTTCTCCAAGTGAAAATCAGCCACCGCGGAAAAACCACTCCGAGATAGAAAAAATTGAGAGAGGTTTTTGTATAGGGGCCCAACACGATCCTATAGGATCATATGAAAATTTTCTAAGCATCACAGTATCTAAGTAACAACATGCTAAAGTTTGCAGCCATTTTGCACTTTGGACTCTTAAGGGATCAATATGGTTGAACATAGCTTAGAGCGATTTTGCATGTTTAGGTATGAAAGAGGACCATTCCTAACATAAAATTTACCAATTCAGATGCGTTTGAATAGTCTGTTTGGTCACACGAGTTGTTGAACGAAATTTGCACAATTTTGCAACTTTCAACTACTTGCATTTGACAACTTTTTCCCCAAGTGAAAATCTACCACCACGGGAAAACCACTCTAAGATAGCGAAAACCAAGAGAGGTTTTTGTAGAGGGGCCCAAATCAATCCCATAGGATCAGATGAGAAGTTTCTAGAAATCATAGTATCCAAGTAACAACATGATAAAGTTTGCAGCCATTTTGCACTTTGGACTCTTAAGGGATCGATCTGGTTGAATGTAGCTCGGAGTGATTCCACGTATTTGGGTGTGAAAGAGGACCATTCCTAGCATAAACGCATTCTATTCGTATGTGTTGGAATAGTTTTTAGTCACACAAGTTGCAGAATGAAAGAGTTGCACCACTTTGCAACTTTGCAATCGCTTGCATTTGACACTTTTTCCATCAAGTGAAAACTGGACACCACGGGAAAACCACTCCAAGATAACAAAAACCAAGAGAGTTTATTGTAGAGGGGCCTAACATGATCTCATAGGCTCAGACAGATATTTCGTAAGCACCATGATTTTTGAGTAATACCCTGTCAAAAATTGCTACCCTTTTGCACTTTGGACCCTTAAAGGATCGAGTCAGTTGAACGTAGCTTGGAGTGATTCCGCATTTTTGGGTACGAAAGAGGACCATTCCTAGGGTAAATGTAGCATTCCTAGCATAAATATACTATGTACTTAGAAGCAGATCAATAAAATTCATTGTTTCCTTGCATTTTTCTATATTTTTACCATAAATCTAATATTTCCTTAAACTGTACGATTCTGTATAGGGTGATTGTGTTCTCTTTTTCAATATTTTTTGTGTTTCCACAAACCCAATACATATTTAGAAACCCATTTTGATGTTAGGGTGCTTATTTGGTGAAAGGGAATAAGTTTTATGGGGTTTGTGTTGTTTCCCTTGTATATTTTGATGGAAAAGGGCATGAAAAATGAGGTTTCACCCTAGGGTTTGATAAAATATTGCATGTAGATGTTGGGTGATTATCTTTTGAGTTTGTGCAGGTGATTTTAAGAAGGTATGAGGTGGTTTCATGTCTTGATAAGGTGTGGAACCATTCCTTTCAATAAACCCTCCTCATACTAGCATAAAATAAGGGTTATGTTTGGCATGGAGTGAGTTTCTCTTGAGACAAATTGCGGATTTGAGGGTTTGGATACATGAAAATTGCTGCTCCAACAAGGTCAAGGGGTTGTTGAATGTTTAAAGGTGTGTTCCTTTGTAAATTATGCCTAGTTAGGTATGTTCCTCTATAAAAACTGTTGCAAATACAGAAAACATCATCCTTTATTTACTAATTTTGCAATTGTGCAACTAATGCAAGTTTTGCATTTTTACACCAAATGACATATTTTTTGCAATATCACTTCTCTAATCACCTAATGACCTCTTTGAGACTTTGAATACATTACATATGACCTTCACATGACCTTTTTCACATTGTTTACATTTCAAAATTCAAATTTTGCAAATTTTCCTATTGAAGGCATTTAGAGAACAAGGTGCTTCTGCACCAAACATGAACTTCAAAATTACAATATTTGAGTAAATCTCATTACAATGCCTTAGGTACTTTGTTCTCACAAATCTTTTACAATATCACTCATACATTTGAGATTCTCTTTAAATGTCTACATAATAGGTGCTCATTATGAGGTTAACTTCAATTGAGTAACTTGAGATTCCCTCACTAAGCTTCACACGCTCTTTTATAATTGAGATTTGTCAAGATCATCAAAATAAGGATATTGCATTACTTTTTTGGCTAAGATTCTCTTTGATGGCTCATAAATCAGTATTTTTTGCAATGAGAGACCAATCAATTTTTAGTAGTTTACTTACAAATACACAAAGTAAAAGAGAAAAAGAAAGAGCATCCAATATGGAAATGAAATGAAAATAGATGGAAGGAACTTACAGATAGGCATGCCAGTCTCTCAACTTAGTCACTCCTGGTCATACATTTTCACTGGGAGTTCCAAGATATCTATTGCACAAAACACCTCTCATGAATAGACTAAGTTGAAATTTGAGATGCTCTTATAATGTCTACATCATAGTTGCTCATAATAAGGGTAACTTCAAATGAATAACTTGAAATTCCCTCACCAAGCTTTGCACACACTTTTTTAATGGTTTAAAATCATGATTGATATTTGTCAAGATCATCAAAATAAGGATGTTGTATTGCTTTTATGGCTGAGATTCTCTTGGATGGCTCATAAATCTACATTTTCTGCAAGGGGACACCAATCAATTTTTAGTAGGTTACTTACAAATAGGAAAAGTAAAAGAATATGATAGCATTTCCATCAAACAAATTAATGTGCATACAAGTATAAATTAATAAGAACCAATGTGCATACTTACAAATTAATCCAATGAACCATTTAGGTTTTCTCTACTCTTTATTGTGTCAAGTATTGCCTTGTGGTTAGACTCATGAACCTTCATCAAGACCTTGTTCAAAGGTCCACCCCCATATTTGGTAAAACCAACATTGGATGTCATGAAAAAGTTTGAGTAATGAAGAATCTTACGATGCATGTCAAAGTCCTGAAACAACCAATGTTTAACACTCTTATGTGGGTACCTTCTAAGCCACATTCCAGTAACAACAACCGAGCCTCTAGGGTATTCAATGTTTTCTCCATCTATAACTAGGTAAGTGTCACAAGATGGTTCCCAAAAAGGGAGACAAGTACTTTTTTGAGAAATCGAGGAAATATTGACCTTGGACATGAAAATTGAGGATAGTTATACTGAAAATTTTTTTGAGATGGAACAAA
>VDFB02139670.1:0-29841 GCA_007258455.2 Sequoia sempervirens | reverse complement strand
AAACTAAAGTGAAATCTTAAGAGAGGAATAAAGGTAACTTAATTAACATAATTAATTTAAAACCTTTACTCTAACACATATTTGACTTTTTTTAAGTAGATGTGATGCAAAAATGAAAGCTAAATGAAGGTTTCACTAATGCAAAATGAAAAGTCCTAGAATGCAATAACAAATCAATGTTTTAATTGAATGTTAATGCAAATGGAAACTTAGGATGCAATATGTGAATGCAATAAGAAATCTAAAGTGTTCAAAAGTTGGGGTCACCAAAATGAAACATAGATTTTTGGGACTCGAATGCTGCTCTTACACTCCTAGGATTTTTCACCTAAAAGGAGAGAGATTGGGTCCAAAAATGCTTATGTAACACTCAAATTAGGATGTGTTTGATGTGATATGATGTAAATGAAGTTAACTAAATGGAATAGATTAATCTAGGTGACTGAAAATAAATGCAAAAATGCAATTACAACTATGTTTGAAAACACATTGTGATATGTAAACAACTATGTAAATGAAGAAATTATGCTGAACAAAAAGTACAAGGATAAATCTGAGTGCACCTGGATGAAATGTGATGTTTTTGGATTGTTTTGTATGCTAGTGAAATTCACTAATTTTTCATAGTGGGACTCATTCACCTAGGGTGGCGAATCAATCCACCTACTGGTGAAAAACTATTGAGAGCTAGTTTTTGTCTGTCGAGATCTGAAATCTAACAAAATTAGATTTTCTAGTCCTAAGGGAGGACTCATTCGCCACAGGTGTAAAATTAGTCCTCCCCTAAATTTTTGAAAAACTAGGAGACAACTCTACAACACCAAATCTGGGAATGTTTGCTTGTCGGGTTGTCGAAGTCAAATCTACAAAAAATGGACAAATAACTCTCTCCAAGCTTTAAATTGACTCAAGTTGACTTGAAGCACCTAGTTGACTTGAAAATCACTCTTCAACACCTAATCAACTATCAAATCTACAAAAAAACATGCAATAGGGGAAAAATGATTAGGGGTTAGTGAATAAGGGTTTGCCTTGGTCAAACCCCACTTTTGGTAATTAAACCCTTAAAAAGATAAGGGTTTGCAGTTTTGAGCAACATTACATTGTATTTATTAGGGTTAAATAATATATTGGTCAAAGTTGCATGCGATGGTCAATTCAATTCCCTATTTTGACATATTTTCTTTAGGTTTTAAGTTTCACGTAACTAAGGAAATAACTTAACACATTATGATGCTTCTAGAGTATTTGGCTATTTCCAAGTGTATTTAATTGGATTGCTAACTTAACTACTAAAAATTTGAAGTAGGTATTGGAATATGATAGGAAAGGATTAAAGCTGGAAGGTAGTTTTAAATAAAAAATGTTCAATGTGAAGTACCTGTACTGCAATATGATAGACAAGCATTAAAGGTAGAAGGTACTTTTAAATTAAAAATGTTCAATGTGAAGTATGTACTGGAATTTATGAAAATCAAGAAAGAATTAGTAGCATATGAAGAATGTAATAGAAAATGGAAGGCATAATATGTACAGCTTGCAAGTATTTGTGAGATTTTTGATGTTTAGGTGGTCTGCTTTAGTATTACTAGTCTTAACTCGATGTTACACATAAAAAATGTGTATTTAATAAAAAAAAATTGGAGATTATGTACGAAGGTAGGGTATATAATAAAAAAACTAGATGAAGCATCTAGTTGACAAAGCATCTAGCGAATATTTGACACATCATTTATTTTATATGCTCTTGTACTTCTCTGTAGGTAGAAATTGTGTTGAACCTTGCATATGGTAACCTATCATACTTACAAAATTGCTTAGAAACTTGAAGGTCATGTTATCTTTGTGTGACTTCATCAGATTAGAATGATTCTTTTGATTGAAGGATGCACATAAATTCACATGATGTAATCATCTTGAAGAAAATCAAAATATGTGTAAATCAAGTATAAGAACATTAAAGTGATGCAGGAGCATTCAAGTTCAAAGGAAATCCTGCACACCAAAAAAAATATGTATTTTATTCTCCTTTGATTTTTGACTTTGGTTGTGGTCTTGAAGGAATGATTTATTTTTAAATTATTCTCTCCACACACTCCTTCAATATCGAATTGTTTTACACTTGGTTGAAAAATTATATTGTATTTGGAAAAAAAATTTGGTGCTTGAAATAGATTTTATTCAAAATTTAAATGTCAGCACTAAATCCCATGAGCTCAGACATGAATTTTCCATTTTAGACTCCTTTATAACTCCCATGAGTTTGAAAATTGTTTTCCATCAATGCTGGAATCTTCAAGATGTAAGGGCTTGAGGTAGTGGAGGTGCATGAATAAGATAATGCATGTTAATTAAGGAAAACATAAAAAAAATATCATGAAAGAACAATTAAGGGGTTGAATGCATGAACCCCATTCCCATAATGGAGGAGGCAGAGGTTTGAATGGCATTTTTGGGAGAGGAAAATTGTCTAGGTCATAACTGTGAGACTCAGTCTTAGTAAATTGAGTATAGCGTTCTTATATTAGAAGAAAATAAAAAAAATTATTTAAATATTCTAGAAAGTCGAGAAGCAGATGCATAAAACCTAGAAACTATTTTAGAAAATTCGTTCAAATGAGGGAGTAGTGAAAGGCATAAAGTGATGGGTTTTAGAAGCTCTGAGACATAAAAAGAGAGAAAAAGAAAGTAGAAGTGTGAAGGAGAGCATTAGGCACCCCATTCTCCATGCTCAAAAGTTGGAAAGGTGATGTTGTTACTATTTTGATAATGTTTGTAGCTGATTTATGAGTTTTGTAAATCATATTTGTAAAAGTTGAAGGCATCCTTGGCTGTAGATTATTTCAAGGAGGATTTGATTTTTCCAATGTGTAGTTGAAATTGAAGATTTAAAAATATTTTCCATTGGATTTTTATTTATGAGAATGCATTTTATGTTATGGCTTCTTGGATGGGTTGTTTGTAAAAACCCCTCATCCTTGACTACATCAAATGGTATCAGATCAAGGATATTGGCTAGGAAATGTTACAATAGTTGATAGGTAAGAAGAGTTGAAATAAGTTTATAAATGTTATCCTCCAATAGAGGTAAAGTATGGGTAGAAGGTGTACGAGAGAGAGGTGTGTCTTCCAGAAACCATCTATTGGGTAGAGGATAATCAAGAGTGATTTTGTTGTAGGAAGGACCTATGACTGTAGAGAGTTGATACTTTGAAGTGAGAGATATCATTGCAAGGATGACTTGTAATTGTAGAGGGACTTGTGAGTCTCTAAAGATGACTTTGAAGAAGAGGATAAGATGGTTCATGAGAAGGCCTATAAGGATTTTACCTATGGAATAATGGAAAGAAAAGAGGTTTACAATATGGGCTATTGAAGAATTAAAGAAGATTGAGACTAGAGTGGAAGCCTCCAAAAGATATTACTTTCTTGATAAATTTGTGATTGCAAAAAAGAAGAACAAAATTACAATAGTAGAAGTGGTAGAAAATAAGAAGGTTTAAGAGGAATAAGTGGGTATGAAGGAGACCCATTATTTTTCTAACAAAAATGGTTTTGCAAGTCAATTTGTGTATGCAAGTGAAAATAAGAAAGAGGAAAAACAAAGACTAGAAAAAGAGGATTGCAAAAAGAAGAAAGAGAAAATGAAGAGTTTCAGCCCTATGATGTAAATGACATGGAAAGAATATATGGGATCAGGTTGTTGAACAGTCTAGATAACTAAGAGGAGGGGTGAATTAGTTATCCTTAAAACAATTTTCTTCACTTTAATTAATCCATAACAGATTTATACCAATTAGAAATTAATCAAACAGATGTGAACATGAATGTGCACACAAAAAACTAAGCATAATGAACACCAGAATTTATGTGGAAACCTAAGAATGGAAAAACCAAGGAGAATGCTAATTGTCAATTATAAAACACTTGTTAAGGTGACACTAGTTAAGGTGATTTTTACAAAGGCTCACTACCAATTTGCTCACTACAGGGTGGCTCACTTCCAAAATACAAAATAGTCTCACTGACAAAAGTGAATTGATGAAGTTGCATCTACATATGCATGAGTTCAATTCCAGTTTAGAGTACAATTTCTTTCAGCAGCATATTTGATTAAGAAACTTCTACACAACTTCCTGCCATAATTTTCGCATGACCTTCTGCCAAAGTAGATTACACCTTCCTTCACACTGTTTTATCTATTTTGAACACACTTGCACTCTCTTATGTAGCTCACACACATCATACTTCTTCCACGCTTCTATGTGTTCAATCAAAAAGATGTTCTATCTCTGTCTATATATATACATATATATATGTATGTATGTATGTATGTATGTATGTATGTATGTATGTACGTACATATGTATGTATGTATGTATGTATGTATGCCCATAGAACAAAATAATTTGGCCACACGCAATATCTTCATAGTCTTCTAAGTTGGGAAAACACCATTTGAATTTAGATCACCACAAGGCATGTTAGCATAAAGAACAACATTAATATATTCAATAAGACCTTGCATGCTAACACCAGACCCAAAAGATAGGTCGCACATAAAGATATTCTTACCATGTTACCAATGGACCCATGAACAGGTTAAACATAAAATAGTTTCATTACATAACATAACTATCAGAAGATAAAAAACTTTGAATTACATGAAATATATTCTAGCGCTGATGAGAATACCACAACCAAGACCAAATCTTGATTATCATCAATTTCAGTGTCAATCGGGGAACCACAATTTGACATACAAAAACTTGCAACATGCTACATGAAGTTCTAGATAGCAAGCTTACCCAGAGTAAACTTTGAGTAGACTTTATTAGATTGCATTAACTGAATTCAACATTTATGTCCCAAAAAGAAGTACTGCCATATCTAGATCAAGGATAATATCCACACTATGTGACATCATAGCATATGATAGGATAGATTAAGTTTGTTCATCATCTAGAGTACAACCTTCTAGATCCAAGGTTTTGAAATTAGTGACATCAATGCTAAAACATCTTAAACAACTTCCCAACAATCTCCCCCTTTTCCATTGATAGCAAACAACAAAAACTCAAAAAACACAAAACTCAAAACTCCAACATCAAAACTACAACTCACAAAACTCCAACTACTCCTCCTTTGTCCAACAATTCAATACCTCTTTTTGTTATTGTTTTTCTCTTCATTTTAATCCCCCTTTTTCCATCAAAGGAAAAGGGCCAAAATTTGATCATTCATGAACTCAAGTAAAAATAACACTTTTCACATGAAATATTTTCTTGTACCTTTCTCTCACAATTGGAAGAATCCTCTTGTAAGTTAGCACCACAAAATCCAATTTGGCACTCATACTATCCAACATAGTCAACAACATAAATGAGGATGACCAGTCTAGAGACAGGCACTGTCATTCACAATCTTCTACATCTGAAAGTATCCTAAAGAGATGATCCAACCAGACCTAAATAATTTCCTTGACCAACCAGAAAGATATAACCAAGTATTCCCTTTGTCTCTGAACAACCAATAACTCTACTTGCAACTCACCAATTATTATTCTCTGTTTTCCATCTTTTTCTTTGAAGAAATCAAAACTCTTTCCAATATTATTCATCTCAAATTCAATAGCTTCAATTCTACTTCTAAAATTATCAATAGTAGTAGGCCACCAAAGACAATACCTATAGATGTCAAACATCTCCTTAATGCATTATTTTGTCTCACCAATCTATTTGGATAACTTTTGTTTAGCTTTGACACATCTTCTCTCAATCATAGCTTCGAACTTTTTCCCTTTAGGTCCTTCCAACAACATCCTTTCTTCAACAACTTCTACTAGATTATCCGGTAACAAGTTAGAAACATCTGAAATAGTAATACCCTTTTGAGCAAATAATCAACAAGAGCATCATCAATTTTAAGCCTTCTAATCAGAGAGATGGCACACCACATTTCACCAAAATTCTTCATATCACCTTCATCTAACATCAATCGAATATCATCTGGATCGATAGAATCAGATCCAAGCATCATTCTCCTTTTCTTCCGAGATAGTGACATCTTCTATATTAACTTTCCTCTTTTTGGGTTCTAGAGGGGAACCACCAATATCGACTTCCAACTCCTTACCGAAGGAGGAACCCTCCTCAAACTAACTAGAAACTATCACACTAGAGCACAAATTCATCTCCAAGGATGAGGAATAGACTTTGTATGCACTTGCTTTACCTTCCATACATTCCAGATACCTATAGACTTGCTTTCCCTAAGGGATGTCGAACTTCCATTTAACATTTTCCTTTTCCGATAGTGAATTCAAAAAGTAAAATACCAAACATATGAGCAAATATCCAAATCAGAAGGGATAACTCTCAACCAAAGACATTCTTACTGCAGGATCAACAATGGTATTTATCAGTAGATCCTAGGGATCTTTGTCAATACCAGTAAGTTCCTCCACATCTCTGTATTTCACTATTTTCCTCCCAAGGGGGTCACCATCACTACACACACTAGTAATAGCTTCAATGAATTCCTTCGTGATTGGATAGGGTTTGTCCAAAACAATGCTGCCATTCTCGAATTGACTCAACAAGAACAAGATAGATTCTTTGTCTGCAAACTAGGGAAATTCTCCCCATAAATCCAAACCCAGAGTATTTACATTTTACAGTTCATCCATCTTCAACCCAAGTTCCATTTCCTTCATCTTCTAATGATCAAACTCATCCAACTCAACTCCCTTCAGCCTTAGCAGAATATCGCCACTTGATCATATGTTAACAAATTTCATCGTCACGCTTATCCTCTTCAAACTCTTTATCGCTCAATGAAACTTCTCCTTCTCTCTTGCAAACTGTGAGAAATGATTTTGAAAGCTCCACCTTTTATTGTTAATTTCTCATAATGACTTCACCACCAAAGATGCAAATTGATGACACCAGTAATTGTACTTCACTTTTCAATTAGCCGAATTAAGCTTCATCATTTATCATAAAAAAAATTGAACTTAATCATGTTAAAAATCACTTAAATATTACTTTGGAGAGGGGGAATTAACAAGATATGCAATGCAAAACTCCCATAAGCTAAGGCAGACTGGCTTAGATACCAGTAGGGCATGTACTAGGATCTGGTACCATAGAAATGTCTTCAACACTTTTTTCCTTATTCCTCCAAACTATGACCGTCTTCTTCTTAGATGCATTCAATTCTGCAACCTTCTTTTTGTTCTCAGGCTTTTTCGAAGCAACATATCTACATGTGTTATCATAATGTCCAAGTTGACTGCACTTGTAGCATCTTTCTCCTGACTTGACTAAGTGAACCTTAGATCTACACTGATTACCCCTGTTACCATAACCATGAAATAAATAACAGTTACCATGAAAGAGGTTATATATTTCATTCCTTCTAGCTAGATTAGATATCTTACTTCTACAACAACTTGCTTTGTGAACAAACTTGTGACAATTAAAGCATAGAGTATCTAGTTCCATCCTGCTTCTATATTCTATAGCCTTATGTCCAAACTTTTTGCATAGAAAAAAAGTGACCATTCAATGATAAGTACCTTTCAGCATTTGGCTTCTTGGTCGAAGGCCTTTTAGGTGTTCTAGAGTTTAGGACCTTGCTTGTTACACCAAATCTCGCTTCAGCTTCAACAACTTTGTCTTCACCCTTAGTGTCCTAATTTGAGTTTTCACCAAAGAAACCAAGTCCTCCTTTATCCTTGTGACATTTCTGTAGGGAAAAAAGTTGATCCATAATCATGCTACTTTCACATACTCTCGCTTCAGTTTTCAACCTTCTTAATTCTTGATCTAACTTCTCATTTTCTTCTGATTTCTATTTAATGGTATCCTTGAAATTTTCTTCAGTCTTCTTCTATTCTTCCATTTTCTATTTGATAGTGTCTTTGATATTTTCTTCAGTCTTCTTGCATTCATCCAATTGTTTCTTTAATTCACAATAATTTCTTTTGACTCTTTTAATTCTTGGCTAACCTCTTTGTTTCTTGCTTTGAACTTGTGGATTTTCTCCCTTAGCTTTTCAATACAAGCATTTGCCTCCTTGAGATTTTCTTTCAATTCTTCTTTTTCAAATTTTGTTCTTTCCATGTCATCTAACATTATCTTCAGTTCTTCCTCAAAGTGATAAGCTCCTATCATTTGTTCAAACTGACAAGATCTCCCTTAGGTTGTTAAGCTTTATCTCCAAGGGACCAAGCTCTGATACCAATTGTTGAATAGTCCAAATAATTGAGAAGTGGGGTGAATCAGTTATCCTCAAACAATTTTCTTCACTTTAATTAATCTAGAGCAGACTTATACCAATCAAAAATTAATCAAATAGTTATTAACATGAATGCACACAACAACACTAAGCACAATGAACACCAGAATTTACATGGAAACCCAAGAAGGGAAAACCACAGAGAATGCTAATTCTTAATTATAAAACACCGGTTAAGGTGATTTTTACAAAGTCAGACTATCAAGTTGCTCACTATAGGGTGTCTTACTAATGGTTGGGTGCACTTCCCAAATACAAAACAATAGATTACAAAATAGTCTCACTAACAAAAGTGAACTGATGAAGTTGCATCTACATATGTATGAGTTCAATTCCAGTTAAGAGAACAATTTCTGTCTATAGAAAATCTGGTTAAGAATCTTTTGCAGAACTTCCTTCCATAATCTTCACACAACCTACTACCAAAGTAGATTAATCCTTCCTCCATACTCTTTTATCTTCTCACACACTTGCACTCTCTTATCTACTCATACACATCATACTTCTTCCATGCTTCAATTTCTTTAATAAAAAAGTTGTTATATATATGTGTGTGTGTGTGTGTGTGTGTGTGTGTGTGTGTATGTATGTACGTATGTATGTATGTATGCCCATTGAACAAAATAAGTTAACCACACACAATATCTTCATAGTCTTGTAAGTCGACCAAACACCATTGGAATTTAGATCACCACAAGGAATTTTAGCATGAAGAACAACCTTATGATATTCAATAAGACCTTGCATGCTAATACCAGACCCAAAAGATAGGTTGCACATAAAGACCATCTTACCATGTTACCAAGGGCCCATGAATAGGTCAAACATAAGATAGGTTCATTACATAACATAACTATCGAAAATAGCAAACTTTGAATTATATGAAATATATTTCAGAGCGATTGTTGATGGTGTTTTCTGCACAACAACTCAACAAGATGCAATATCCTATCTCTCTTGAAAGGTAAATCTCTATCAGCAAGCCTCAAGAGATAACCCCAAGGTCTCTAATGTCAGGTCTTGACAATGCATGAACAACCCAGTGATAAATGTGAAAATGTTGGTAATCACAATGGGACCTTACTACAAGCAAAATACTGAACCTTAATCTACCAGATCCAACAATTATAATGATATTTCAATCTAAGTTTAACCCAATAATTAAAGAAATAACAAAAGATAAAGGTTTCAAGAGATTTCTAAACTTAGCACTACTCCTAAGATTAACAATGCAAATGACAAACACTGAAATGGACCAATCCCTCAAACAAATTTCTATTTAACCTAGATAAATCTGCAATCTTATAGAAACAGTGCAATCTTCTACGGTTTTTTAAGATTTTCAAATCATGAACATTCACTCAAACAACCCTTTTGCAGTTGAAATGAACAAATACTCACAACTGAACTAAGCACAATGAATGTAAAGTCCAGGCTAACTTTGCAAAGCAACTAACAATCAGTTGGTTGTGAAAAGTATGGACTGAGAGATTGCTGCAACATTCAAGTATTAAATCACAACATTATTAAATTGAATCCAATCTAAGCGTTAACCCCCTCAAAGCAATTTTAAAGATAGAAGAACATGAACCATGCAGGACAAGAGAATACGAGTATGACACCAAATCAAAATGTCATTGCTTGTATTTGAATCATCCACAGTTGCAACAATTCTAGCCTTCTGTTTACAATCTTTTCTTGGGAGCAATTAACTTCTAACTTTCTCTACTTGCCTGCTTCTAACTACTTTGCTCTATTCTACTTCTATTTTCTAACAACAATAACAACAACCCCTACAAAAGAGGTGAAATTCCCAATATATAGAATTCCCTCCTCTGAAAGCATGTCGGCCAGGATGAGTTTTATAATAACAACAAGGCATGCGAAGCCTACCGGGAGAAATTCAAAATAGAATATAATATGCATTAAATGCATGCATTTCATCTCAGTCAGCGTGGGATCCCATTGCAGCCCAGACCAAAGCATGGCGGCGTAATGGGGAAGCACAAATTTTGACGTAGCCTGTGTTAACTCCCTCCTCCCTCATTTTATTTTGACTCAACATTTCATGAACTTTCAAAAGTGTCCCATCCAGGTCAGCTATTGGTGGGAAAGGAAAAACTTAAGTCGATTTTGAATGGATGCAATTTCTTCTCTTGACTGCTTAACCAACCTATCCCAGTCCACCTTGTGTGCCATATACTTATCAATAACTACCAGGTAGGTGGCCGCATCATCTAATTGGTGCTTAGAAATAGGGTCATCACCAAGCAGTGCATAGACATCCTACCACCATTCTCTCAATTTCTCTAGACTCAAGTGTTTGGGAGCAATCTTCCTCCTTCCAGTCATGATCTCAAAGAATGTAATAGAGCCATTATATATCCCACTTAGGGTATCCTCAATCTACCTTCTTCATTTGTGAATAATCTTCAACACTTTTTGTCTAATTTGTAATGCCTTGAACCACTCCCAGAGTTCGGTAGCCCTAGAAAAAGGAAGGATCTTGTCACTCACTAATCTATCCTTGGTGTATTCCATGATGGTCTTGGTTTTTTGCAATAGCAGGTCTATGTCTCCTTTATCTTGTGCTATTACCTGCTTCATCC
Organism: Sequoia sempervirens; assembly: GCA_007258455.2. Classification (NCBI taxonomy): domain Eukaryota; kingdom Viridiplantae; phylum Streptophyta; class Pinopsida; order Cupressales; family Cupressaceae; genus Sequoia; species Sequoia sempervirens. Next base: position 18,931 of record VDFB02139670.1, on the reverse strand, counting down.
AATCCATCATCATTGCAGCATCCTTCCCTATTGACAAGATTTCCTTAATGGCTTCATCACCTTTTACTTGGACCCCTTTCAACCAATTGGCAGTGGCAAGGGTGGAGGCTTTCATCCTTTCCAGCTCAGTGATAGTCTCTTGAGGCAGAGGATTTGCAGCAGAGGAAGAAGGGTTAATGGATTGCAAGGGCTTCATTAATTCCTCCAAGCATTTCTTGAGATTTTCATTTTCTCTAAAAGCTCCTACTTGGTCTTCATTTCCTTCCTCAATCGGTCCACCATAACAGTACTAGAGGCCTCATAGTCTTCAATATCCTGCATAATTGATGTGGGTCCTAGATTGAAAGTCTGAATGTTGTAATCTTTCCTGACCACATCATCTCTATTTTTGTCTAGAGTAGGTGTGGCGATGTGAACAAATTTGTTATGTGCCTCATCTCTTTCAACCCTTGAGATCACTCTAGCCTTCTTCTTATCTTTTCCTTTTCCAATTTTAGCTAGGAGCTCATCCCAATTTGGTGGTGTTTCTTCTACTACGACCTGCTTCCTCTGTATTTCTTTGTCAAGCCACTCTGGAACAGTAGGCTCATATTGCACTTGGCTTGATCCTGCTTCTTCTTGTTGACCTCTTGATATCTCCTTCTCCAAATCTTGTTTCTCAAGAGTCTCATCCTTATTCCCTTCCTTCTTAGGCTCAGGTGATGGAACCTTTTCTGCTTCTTTCTCCTTTGAGGGAGATCCAACCCCTTCATGTGTGATTGGGGACTCTGCATGTGCAACCAAGGGAGACTGTATTGCCTTTTCGATTTCAGCCTCTACACTGTAGAGTTCTCCTTCATGGAATTCCTCCCCTTCAATGTCTTGATGTTCATCAACTTCTTCAGCTTTGCTAGGTTCACTTTGGGCTTCATGAACGGGATGAATGTCATCCTGTTGCACATCAAGAGAAACAACTAGAGGAAGGCTAGCCTTAAGCACTCTATCCCTAGGAGAAGGGGTCCTAGACCTCCTTGTATATACCTTGGCCTTCTCCTCTAAACTTTCCACACTCACCACCAGTGGGGAAATTACTTCTCCCGCAACCTTGGAGCTTGCTTTCTCTGATAATTTTACAATTCTTTTCCTCTTAAGTGTAGGAGCATCAGTCCCAGGGTCCTGTTCTTCGACCTCCTTCCATTTAGATCTTTTAGTTCTTGTCCTCTTCTTGGCATTTGGTTTTCTCTACTTTTCTGTTTCTTGAGACTCCTCCCCTTGGACATTCTTTGTCTTAATCTTGGACGGAGAGTCCAACTTACCTTTACCCTTAGGATCCTCCTGCTCAATTGACTCTTCAGAAGTGGACTGGGAATCCAAATCTCCCATCAGGTTGTATGTGCATTTCACTCCCTTGTTCTTCAACTCCCATATCGTATGCTGGAGCCACATCTTGGTAACTTTGATAACTAGATCCATCAATTGTTTTAGCTCAGTTTTCTCCTCTTCCAACCAGTCTACATCACTGATTGGTCTATCCTTTACTGCTTCATAGGCATGATCCTGGATTAAATTTCCATCATCTTCCAATTGGTCAGGCACTTCCCTCACGTTATACAATCGGACTGCATCCACTGGGAGCCAAGAGAATTTCTTCTTCTTGACCTTGTATTCATCACTGCAGTTGGCCCAGTAGCCCTCCAAGTTCACCCTATGGCCATACTCTCTGCTGGCCTTCCTTTGAGCTTTGCCTGTGATATCAAATTTGGACCTCTTGGAGTGCAAAGACAGACCGAGGGTACTTATTTCTTCCTCTGAAGCTTGGGCAGAAATAATTGAAGGACATGCCTCTCCAGTGCCAATCCTCAAGGGGAAATCTCCACCAAATCCTCTCGTGTGTTTTTCCTTCTTGACAGTGGCATCAAAGTCACAAATTTGTCTAGTTACTTCCAGTAATATGAGGTGATCAGTGGGATACCTTGGAAGTCTGTATGGGGGCCTCTGGAAGCCATCAATCCGAATGTAGGAGAAGGTTGGGAATTTTATGAACCAAGCTCCATACTTCTTGATGAGCTCTTTGGATTGATCTGAAATCCTGACATGTTCTGCTCCTTGAAGCATTCTAGTGATATACATGGTGAATGCATCATTTTCCCAACTGTAGTTTTAACCTCCCAAATACAGTTGAGGAAAAACTTCATAAATGAAATCCTTCCCAAAGATTCCCTTTGTATCCAATCCTTTATAGGGATGGAATCTTGCAAGCGCATAGACCACGTACGATTCATTGTGAAAGTCTTAGTCTGCAACACGTTGGATAGTTGTGCATGGAGCATTCTACTAATCAGACCATCCCAATGATAATCAATCGATTCTTGCTTCATCCTCACAATGGCATGGCACATCCAATTCTCAAATACTCTTGCATTCCTTAGTCCAGCTACCCTGCTCAGTAGTGTAATAACATCATAGTACTCTTTCTTGAACTTTATCCTTACAAAGCTGCTTGGGCAGTTTAGAATAATGTGACTTGGGGTTTTCCAACCAAGAGTTGATGAACTACTGGGATTTCACAATTTGGTCTTCATAGAATTCCTTAGCAGACCCCATGTTGAATGCCACCACATGAGATCTGTCAGGCATGTCGAAGGTTTGATCAATACTGACAGGGTTGAGATTCACTATTACTCTCCCTTGAGGACTGATAATCTTCTGAGTGCCCTGGTCATAGTGTTTGGCACACTCCAGGATGAGCTCATAACACTACAACGTTGAAGGGAAACCAACCACATGTGCCAAACCTGACTCCATCCTTCTGGCCACCAAAGGAAGATCTTCAACTGCGATTCTTTCTTTGAACTCCTCATAATCCTAATGATTTGACATTTAGACGCTTTATCTTGACCAGATTGATGTGATTTTTCTCTCAGGAATCTTCCTCTTAATGTCCATTTTGATTCTCTCTACATCAGACATGGAAGATCTGACTGTTGTCTTGTCAGACTCGGCCTACATTCATCAAGAAAAACACCATAAAACCATAGGAAAGTAATATTAATTCATCAATACACCATTAGAATGCATCCTATGTACAAAGTGCTATTAAATTTCATATGGAATGATCACAACAAATTTTGGGATTCAAGGCTCCATCAGTCCGGCCAAAGAGGAATTTCGGGAAATTCCAGACCGATCGGATTCCAATGGAATAACCAAGAAACACCTACTTAATTGTTAAACCTGAGCATGATCGATTAGTAGGCCACATGGGAAATCGAAATAGGACATATAATAAGCATAGAATGCATCATAAATCATAAGTGAATCCATTTGTCTCACTTTCCATTATATTCCATCAAATTTTAGGAAAATTCGCGAGGGAGGGATTCTCGCAAAGAACAAGCCAGACAAGAAACTTCAAAAAATCTGAGAGACACTGGACTTCAGAGAAATCCAGACTCAATGGAAATCCATGGTTAAGGAAAACTTTGAACCAATAATCATTATTGGGGCATGCACTTCGCCAAAAAATTCATTTGGGAAGAAGTCACACCATGTGGGGCATGTCTCTCTGACCGGCGATGGGAATACACATGTCGATGAGAGGCTTTCTCTTCGTGGTGAGTTCATGGCAAACCTTTTTTGTCTCACCGACTATTGGGCTCCAAGCAAACACTTTGGTATGACTAAATTTTCTCAATGGGAGGTCTCATTGAACATGCAATGTCCTTCTGACTAGCACTTATAGCAAACAATTTCAGTATGACTAAAGGGTAGTCGGGGTAGGGTCCTGGTGATTTTCCTTGGTCTCACCGACTAGCTATATAACATAAGAGATCTTCGGTGTGAGAAAGACACCGTCATAGCAAATGAATATGGGTGTAGGAGGGCTTTCGGTATAATGTCTTGCCAACTAGGGGAAGTCATGACGATGCAAATGGATGTCTCGGTATTAAGTTTTGAGCTTAGCTAGAGGTCACAGTGACTACAAAATGTTTCACTGATGTAGAGTTCTATCGGTATAACCTCTGGCCAAGAATATGTGGTCTCCCTGAAAAATATTTGGGCTCGCCAAGAAAGGAAGGCTTCATTATGAAGTCCCGGCAACCATTAGGAGTCTCGCCAAAAGCGAAGGTCTTCATCAAGAGTAATGAGCTCGCCGAAAGGTCTTTGTGAAGTGTGGACGTCTCAACGAAGCAAATGAATATCGGTATAACTAATGGATCCCGCTATGAGATCTTGGCGACGAGGGTTTGTCTTGCAGATGGCGTACATGAAAGTACGTGTTGATGAGGGACTTTTTCCTTTGGGTTGAAGTCATGGTGAATCATTTTTGTCTCACCAACTAGCCATGAGTTCGGCCAGACACGAGGTTTTAGTTATAGGTCTTGGCAAACGAATTCGGCCCTCACTGACTTAGTAGTATAACAAATACATCAGTATGACTAACTAGTGGTCAGGGTAAGGTCTCAGCGAATGACTTTGTCCTCCTGACTTCTAAGGGCACTCGATGAGAGAAGAATATTTTTGGTGAAAGGTCTTGCCGAAAAGGGGAGGTCTCAGCGACAGAAAGGAAAATTGACAAGACGAAAGGAGCCTGCTATGAGCTCTTGGCGACGAGGGTTTGTCTTGCCGATAGAAAGACTTTCAACATGACTTCATAAAGGTCCTTTTGATCAAATACAAAACCCAATTTAAGGGCTGGAGAGGTGCAAGACAATCGGATGTGACATCTCCACTTTGAAGGGCCACAGGAAGGGAATCTAGAAGGGATGGATGATCCCGAAGGGATGAAAATCCGGATCGCGATGCATCTATGATTTTACCTAACACATCCAATCGATCACAAATCTCGTGACACCTAAGCCTAGGGCAAGTTAGGCATGGACCTTCCATAGATTTTCTTTGTATTCTAGGCCCATTCAAGAGCATACTTACGAAAAATGACGATGCCCTAGGTTAAAATCCCATACATCCTCCATTAAAGCACAGGTGAGCTTAAGACTATGGTAATTCAAATGCCGACACCATGTTAGGAAAAAGACATCATGATTTTCAAGTAAGTTTACTAAAATACAAACAGGCCAACAAACTCAGAAACCACTTGAAGGATCATAAATTAATCAACCACTATGTAACCCTAGTCATGAAGCACCCAAACAATGCAGAAAATCAAATCCAAATTGGATTTATAACTTCAATGCGCTATCTACAATCATCAATGCAAAGCAGAGCAAAGCAACACATACCATTATAAAGCGGAAATCGATCCCAGAATCAGCAAATACGAAGAAGATGGTGTCCACAAAGAACAAGGGCACGAACACGCCAGAAAACGCCACCAAATCAACCAATTCACAGTAAAATGCTCCAAAATCCCAACCAATCACTCACAAGAAAGCACTTCTCATCTCAACGATGGTAAATAATAAGCACGATGGCATAAAAGATCCCTGAAATCAAGTTAAATACATCCCTTAGAGCACACGCGAAGCCATTAATGCAATCGACAAGACAGCCAGAGAAGAATTTCAGGAATCCAGCAACAGGGTGGAATCCAGGTAAATCCGGCCCACGCAAAAATCCGTGAAGACCAAAAATCCCCGAACAATAGGGTCTGGCCGGAGTCCAAGCAGGATTCGGGGAAATCCGACCGGGGTGGAAAATCCCGAATCCGAGTAAAAGCCTGAAATTCATCCAGAACTTAGGACTTTAATGAACAACCTAGGGGAAACACTTAGGCAATCCAACATAAACATTTAAGCACATGCCTAAATAGAGAAAAACCTCAAAATGAAAGGGCCAAGACGCAAAACCAAAAAGCAAGAGGGTCCCTACCTTCAGCAAGGCATGTATGCGAAAACTTTACAACAACGATGAGAATGCCACAACCAAGACCAATTTTTTCTTATCATCAATTTCAATGTCAACTGGAGTACCACAATTTGACATACAAAAACTTGTGATATGCTACATGAAGTTCCAGATAGCAAGGTTACCCAGAGTAAGCTTTAAGCACAACAACCAACATCAAAATAATATACCTTATTATACTACATTAACCGAATTCAACAGATGTCCCAAAAAGAAGTATTGCAATATCCAGATCAAGGATAATATCTACACTGTGTGAAATCATAGCATATGATAGGATAGATTAAGTTTGTTCATCATCAAGAGCACAACCTTCTAGATCCAAGGTTTTGACATCAATGACAACAATGCTAAAACATCTTCAACAACTTCTCAACATAGGCCACATGATTGTGGTTAAAGAAAAGCAAGAAAATAAGAGAATCATAAAGAAGGAATGGAGAAAGAAGGAGGAGAAAAAGAAAATAGAAGATTTTTTTGAAGGAAAGGTAACAAAGGAAATGAAGGTGGGAAGAGATGAATTCCCTATTTTATGTGCTAATATTATTTTGGATGCACATGAAGAAATGGATACAGTGGATTTTCATACATATGGAATTGAAAAGGAAGGAATCCTCATGCAAGAGGATAATAAAGAAGAGAAGAATGAATTCGTAGCTAAGAAAGAGGTATTTTTTAAAGATATTGATGTTGATTTGTGTGAAGAAAAGATAAAGGAATATGTTGAAGTAAGTGATTGTGAACTTGGGGCAGAAATTTGTCCTTGGAAAGACATAAATATGTTGAATAAAATGGCATATTTGAGTGCAATGGAGGAGGTAGGAGAAGAGAGTAACAAGATTGTAGAAAATAGTCAAGAAAAATTTGGGACAATAGCAGAAAAGCAAGAAAACACATAGGTAAAAGGTTATTTCTGTGATATTGGTGAATATGAGTTTGATGTTATGTTACTTGCAAAGGAATTTAATGAAATTATGGAAATAAAAATGAGTGTAAGGAATAGTATTGTCATAAAAGAAGAAGGTGAAGTTGTAGAGATAGAGAATAGTCAAGTTGTAATGAAGTTTGTTCTTCATGAGGATGTGGAGATGATTCAGAATTTGGGGTAGTAATGTGAAGAAGAATGCATTAAAAATGTCTTAAGTGAAAGAAGTGAAGGAGCAGCAAAAAAATAAAGAAGATAACTTATTAATTCAGATTGCAATAGTTGAAAAGGAGTGGCTTGCATTGACAACGGGTGAAGCAAAATTTGTGGCATTGAAAGATGAGGTATAATTTGCATCTTGTGAATCTTTAGATGAATTTAATTTGTATGTAAGTCATATGGTTAAATTTGAAGTCTATGAGGATATTGAAAAGGATGTTGCAACAAGAAAGGAGGAAAACAAAATAGAGGAAGAAGAAAGTGAAGAACAAATAGGTGAAGGAAATGTGCAAAGTGAATTTATTAACTTCTATGATTTTGTTAGTGTTGATTAATAGAAGTGGGAAGATGAAATTTGATGCAATTGGATGAATTACATGAGAGGAAGAAAGTGGGGAAAGATGAATGAAGGGAGAGACAAGAAGTTTCACAACAAGGAGAAGAAGAAAAATCAAGTGGATAAGGAAGAGAGGTGGATGATGAACAAACACAGGATCTTCAAATGTTCATGAGTTCCCACTCATGGAACATTTTTATTACTCGAGTTGTTTGATGCAGTAGCATCTAGGTGCAAAGGAAATCCTACACACAAAAAAAAAATATTTATTTTATTCTCCTTTGATTTTTGGCTTTGGTTGTGGTCTTGCAGGCATGATTTATTTTTAAATTATTTCCTCCTCACACTCCTTCACTATCAAATTGTTCTATAAGGTTGAACAATTAAACTGAATTTAGTTTTTTTTTTGTGATTGAAATTGATTTTATTTAAAATTTAACTTTCAACACTAAATCCCATGCTCAAACATGAATTTTCCAATTTGGGCTCCTTTGTAACTCTCATGAGTTTGAAAATTGTTTGTCATCAATGTTGGAATCTTTGGGGTGTAAGTGCTTGAGGTAGTGGAGGTGCAAGAATTAGATAATGGATGTTAATTAAGGAAAATATCATAAAATTATCATGAACGAACAATTAAGGGGTTGAATGCATGAATCCCATGCCCAGAATGGAGTAGGCAGAGGTTTGAATGGTATTTTTGGGAGATGAAGATTGTCTAGATCATAACTGTGAGACCCAATCTTAGTAACTTGGGCATAAATTTCTAATATAAAAAAAAATAGAAAAATTCAAAATATTTTGGAAAGTTAAGAAGAATTTTTTTTTTTAGAAAATTCATTCAAATGAGGGAATAATGAAAGGAAAAAAGTGATGGGTTTTAGAAGCTCTAAGATAGAAAAAGAGAGAAAAAGCAAGTATAAGTGTAAAGGAGAGCATATGGGCACCCCATTCTCCATGCTCAAATGTTGGAGAGGTGATGTTTTGATAATGTTTGTAGCTGATTTATGAATTTTGTAAATCATATTTGTAAAATTTGAAGGCATTCTTGCTTGTAGATTATTTCAAGGAGGATTTGATTTTTTCAATGTGTTATTGAAATTGAAGATTTAAAATTATTTTCCATTGTAATTTTATTTATGAGAATGCATTTTATGTTATGGCCACTTGGATGGGTTGTTTGAAAAAACCCCTCATTCTTGAATGCATCATAAATACTTCAAGCTTCGATAGGTGATGATTGTAAAAGAAAATAAATTGCATAATAAAATAAATGGGTTAAACATTTTTAACACATTTTATGGAAAAGGGTTTTCGGTCAAGAATAAGAGCATTCAAGACTTCAAGATTTGGTAAAACTACTGAAATAATTTCTTTTTGGATAAACATCATATAAAGAGTTAGAGACTTTAGAAAACATAATAGATCCATGATGAAATCTTTATATCTTTTTCATAGCTTCCAGGAGGAAGCCTAAGACTAGAGAGGGAGAATTTAAGGAAGCTAACATTAGTCTAAATTTGGTTTGATATTGTATTCATATAGTTGGTATGCATGTGTAGACATTTATTTCTTATAAATGATAAAATATGTTCATTTAATAAAATAATTTGATCATATAGAGTTTTGGTTAAATGTTTAATTTCTACAAGAATATAAATGTATTTAATTGTTATGATAGATCTTATAATTATTTGATGTTAGAAAACTTTGATGTTTATATTTAATGTTTTGATTATAAATTCCAAAGTTTACTAATGCTTTAGTTGAGATGTTGCAAGAGGGCAGCACAGGTTCCTTTAGAATTGGAGACAAAGTCCAAATGCTAAATATTTAATTATTGTTCTTTAATTTTGTAAGGGGGTTTAGCATTGAGAGTAATTTGATTTATCTATTTTCTTTATTTGTGGAGGAAGTATATTTTATTTGAGTAATCTTTTCATTTGAGGGAAGTTGAAGAGCAGGGAAGAATTCTATTTTAGAGAGGGATTTGGGTATGGTTTTGGGATCTCTCAATGGTTTTTACTATATTCTTTCTCAATTTTTTTGGGAGTCCAATTTTGTGTGAAGATTGTTACTTCTTGGGAGATTGGCTGAAAGATATTGGGGGTTGAAGGACAATAACATAGAGAAGGAATTTGAATTCTTTTATTGGGATTTTCTATTGATCCTAACATGGATAGCCAAAGTAAGTTTTGTACTTTGAATTGGAAATTTTAATGTGTTTATTGAATGCTAGATGGATTTTGTTTATGTTGCAAACATTTGTGTTATTTTATGTTTTTTGTAGAAACTTGTTTGTGTGATGGGGGTTTTGGGTGTGTATAAGGAGTGGATCTCACTTGAGGGCTGAGAGCCTCCTTTGTGTGGGGTTGAGAAGGGCATGAAGCCTCTCTTGGGGATTCATGATATAAATAAATTATGTCTATATATGTGGTGATGGAAATGGGTGTTGGGTGAAATATGGATTGCCTAATGGTGGAGGAATGGTCAATGGGAGATTTGGGTGTTGGGTGGAAAATGGAGTGACTGGTTGTGAAGGTGATGTGAATTAGATGTGAATTTTGCATAGGCGCATGCTTGCATAAAATATGTGCCAATTTGGCATAGAAGCATGCTCGTATTGCACATGCACTAATGCGGCATAGGCACACTAGGGTTTGGCACATGCATAATTTGGCACAAGAAGGCTAATGGGTATTACATCCACCTCATTGTATGTGATATACACATAGGTTGTCCAATAAGCATAATTGGGTGTGATGCATGTGCACTGCATGGTTCATACATAATAGGTTGTGGTACAAGTGGACCAACTTGTCATGTAACACACCATGGGTGATGCATGCACACAAGTATTGAGTGAGTAGATAGCAAGGAAAATTTAGTTTGTTGGGGAATGTTTAGGTTAGGGTTTAAGGGGAAAATGAGCTAGGGTTGGGTAAAATGAGGTTGAACACATATTTTTTGGATAATGAAAAATGTGGTAGGGCAATAAAATGGAGTGGGCTAGATGGGAAGAAATTGGTTGGATTGAAAAATGGGTTAGGGAAATAGGAAAATGAGTTATTCAAATGAGAAAATGGGATAGGGAAATCAAAAAATAGATGGGTTTAGATAGGAAAATAAGTTAGCGAAATGAGAAAATGGCTAGATGGGGTGGGGAAAGGGGAATAAAAATGGAGAAACAAATGGGTTGGATGGGAAAAGGGATGGGCTAATGAAATAATACAATGGCTAGGTTGGGTAGAAAAATGGAAGGGTAAATGAGAAAATAAATTGGTTTAGGTATGAAAATTTTTAAGGAAATGAGAAAACAGTTGAGTGGGATGGGAAAAAAGGAGAGGAAAAGATTAAAAAAAATTAGATAGAAAAATGGGTTAAGGAAATGGGAAAATGGATGGACTTAGGTTTTGGAAAGAGGTTGACTAGTTGTATGTCTGTGTGTGGATATTTCTCATGGTGGTGGATCGAGAGAGGTAGCCCAAAATGTTGAGGTTGATGGGATATTTTTCCCCTTCAACTAGATAATCCCTTCCTCCATGTCTTGCACATCATCTAGACATAACTCCTTACATTCATCAATGCTACCTTCAAAATAAGAATAGGTGAACATCTTTGCACTCTCTCTAGGAAATCTTGAATTTATTTATCATGTTCAAAAACTTGCAAATGGTTAACATTGTCTGGTACACTAGGTCAATAAATCATTTCAATCATATATGAATCTTTCTTGAAATCCAAATAAGGTAAGAATAAAGAAATAGATACAACCAATGAATCAACTTTAGAGTTTAGGTCCCTAGGTAGTGCTTCAATTGAGAATGCATCAAAATTCTCAATACAATCCCACACTTTATTCTAATAATGCTTTAACCTTTCATTCTTAACTGTGAAAATCTTACGCACCTATTTGACTATTAACTCAACATCTCCCAATACCTGCAGCATTTTTATTCCTTTTTCTTTTGCTATCAATAGTCCCAATAACAGAGCTTCATACTCTATAGTATTATTAGTGTTACCAAATTGTAATTTATATGAGAAAGGGAAAATTGCACTAGTAGGGGAAATCCAGAACACACTTGCACCTGATCCTAAAATGGAACAACTCCCATCAAATTCTACAATCCAAAGTACGAAGGAAATATCTAGACCAATAAGTTCAATATCTTTGCTTGGTTCTAAAATGAGCATATAGTTCCCAAATTCTGATTCTTCAAACCAAATTTGTGACCTAGGATCCTCTTCAATACTATAAATCTATCTTTTGACTTTGGTTTTAGGTGTACCTTCTTGTTTCCTATGGGAATTTAGGCATGAGACTAGTCCATCTAAATTTCACCTCCTAAGTCTTTGCAAAAGCTTCTACTCAAATGCATGCAATAACTAGTTAGGATATTTGCTACAAGGATGGTCAATTTAAGCCTTTGTCCAAGGTAAGTTTCCAGAGAAACCTGGGCATATTTAATTTGTCCAACCAAATACACATGTTTGGACTCCATAGAATAACATTTTCCAAAAGTTTTAGTCAAGTACAATCCCAAAGCCTGAGCCACTTTTGCAGGCATAAAATTATCAAAAGCACCTGAATCAATTACAATTACTTAACCTATATCCATTAATAAATAGAGACACATAGAAAGGATTGGGTTTTTCCCCTAGATTATTTGATATGATATTTTTATTTTCCATGGATAAACTAGATGAGGGCTCCTCAACATTAATCATTTGGTCATCCAAGACAAAATAAGTTTCATAACTCTTATATTTCACATACTTTACTAATCTATATAATTCCTTGTGATTCATTTTTAGGTACTCTACCTTTGAAATCTATATTTTGGAGTTCTTATAAAAATCCAATATATCAAAAGAATTAGAATTTTCAACTAATGATGAATGAAGAATTTTATGATATTTTCTAAAAATTTAACTTCCTTGAGAAGAGGAACCATTCTTAGATGAAGCACTAGATTTGGTAACAAGAATTTAGTGGTATTTCATGTACCTTTATGATTTGAATTTTGTTGACCACAAGTTAATATTGCATAGGAAGAATCATCTAAAGTAGTATAAATATTTCCCCCTCTCTTAAAATCAAATTCATATTGAAGAAATCCAATTGTAGATTCACCACATTGACTAGAAACACTCTCTTCATCAATGATTTCCTCAATAACCTCCTTTTAGTCATTTGCATGAATTAATTCATCTTCGAACAATCTACTCCATCATGACCAGTGGTTACATAAAAAATACACATATTCTATTTATTCCCACATGGAGGTGCTTATATATCAAGTCTTTGTTGAGTGGGTATAAGAGGAAGAGTTTAATTATTTGATTGCATGTTTCCTTTTCGAGATATATCTTGATATGGTTGGGAACTTTTGGGTATTTTTCTCTTCAAGGAAATTATGCCATTATCTAATCTTTGAATCATAGGATTTGATGAGGTAGAAGCTTGAGACTTACTTAAATGTATTTCTCTTTTCCATTTTCCCATTGTAATCAAATCATCTTCTAATTCAATTGCTAGAGTTTGTGTTGCATCCAAATTAACTACCAGTGCTCTTCTCTGATGAAAGATAATATTGGGTTATTGTGCATTAATGAAGGATTTTTTATCCTCAGGAAAGGTTCTTTTTTTGTTATCAATTTTATTCACCAATTTATTGAAATTAGCAACAAACTTTGCCATAGTTTCATGAACCTATTTCTAAAGTCGAGTCAATTATGGAAGTAATGAGTGTTCATCTTCCACAATTCTAAATCTATTCTAAAATTGAGTTCTCATTGCTTCCCATAAATGAACAAAAGCATTAGGAAAGTGGTACAACCACACAAAAGTAGTGTTAGTGAGTGACTCCACAAATAACCTAACTGTGATATGTCTTCATGTTGTACACCCAACAACCAACTTGCAACAAAGAAGGAATTAATGTGTTCATCAATTGAAACTTTACCATATGCTTTGAACTTAGGAATTTTTTTCTTGGAACCATTAGGAAATTCATGTAGCTAGTCGGAAAGGGCCAAAGGTCCTATAGCTGCCCCCCAAGGAACTGGTAACTGATGAGCCATGTTTTGTGTAAAATTAACAACTAGGGGAACTATAGTACTATGCAAGATAACAAATTGACAGGTATGAGAACAATTTTATTCTCTTGTTGCTGAGGATGGATTACATTTGAATATAATTCTCTTGTTTTTTCATGTAAAAATAGAGAAATTACCTTCTTGCAAGGATTTGAAAACTAGATCAATAATACCTCTCCTTTGTTCACCTTTGGTATATCTTCTAGAATACAGTGTAACTAAAAAGATTCAATAACTCATCTTCTAATGTGTGCTTTAGGAAGAGCAATGATTTGTAATTGTTGTCCCGTTCTTAGCCTTCTAAATTTTTTGTGACATGTAAAACTCCCTCTTTATATTTTTAATAAAATCTTAAAAATGTGAATTTAAAATAGTGTGTTCTTTTTACTAGAAATTAGAAAAGGTATAAATCTTCAATACTCAAAATCTTTTAAGAATTCAATACAATGAATGGATTCAAGAACATATTTAAATCAATAGCACACAAGCTAGTCTAACATTCCATATAAGATAAAATGAAATTATCGACATAAAATAATAGTAGAACTTAAGTCAATCATATAAATGAAAATGTTACTCATTCACACAAAAATTATATAACTCAAGGAATTAACCAAACACATAGATTCTAATTAAATTTCTTTTAATTCAAATGACATCTACTACATAAACACAAACCTACAAAGTTTTCAATTCAATGTATGCTATTCCAAAATTGTGATCCTTTTTAAGGGAGATTCTAGTTATGCTTAATTACAAATATACCAAGTGGCTACTAATTGTTTCTTTTAAATAACCACCCAAAATCAAGAGTCTTTTTAAATTCATAACATAAATTTCATAAGATATATTAAATAAAATAAAGGTGAGGTGGAACTTCATTGGTGACCACTTCAGATGATTTGGTGGAAAATGTGGCATTCTTGGCTTTATATGTATAGTAGGCTTTCACAATGGGTGGCATATCTCCATGTTGAGGAATAATAATATTCTTAACTATTAGTTTCCAAAGATCTTTGTTTGCTTTCACCAGTTTGATCTTCCCCATGTAAGTATTGGCAAGCCCACTAAACTAAAATAGAGCCAAATCAATACTAATAAAGCTCCTCAAGCTCTCTATAGTGGATTTTTGTTTGTTACAGTAGATGTTGTTGATTATCCCTTTGAAGCTTCCTTTCAACATTTCATCTTCATCTTTTGAGCTACCCTCTTTTTGAAGTGTTATCACTTAAGACTGCACCCTAGTTGAGTATGCACTCAACCATCCCATGTAACATGGAAGCATCCTTGAGCTATGGGTGGCTCAAAGTGAAGATGAATCTCTAGAGTGGGCTAGTTCTCCTAGTAGATCACCTAAAACTACTAAAATTTTGAGGAAATGGGATGAGAACATTCTTGAAAGGAAAATACCATGACTAAAGGGGTGATGCACCAAAAAAATGTAAATTCGTTTGTTGTTTCAACTCACAATCAACACTTAAAAGACCTTTGTTTTCACAACCTCAATTTACACATGCAATAAATTAGCAATTTATATGAAGCTTTCAATTTAAAGCTTGTTTGAAGGAAAAATAGATGTTTTATCACAACTACAACCCACTAAAATTACTTAACACAACATATAACCTTTAATACATGAAACACTTATTCCAACATTTGTAACAATGAGATATAAAACAAGATTCAAAAGATGAAATCCCAATTAAACATAAAATCACCAATTGAAAACAGAAACAAAAGTATTGAAGAAGGAATACTACTGTCTTTATTAATTTTGAAAGGATTTTTTTGTTACATAAAATCTCTTGAAAAAGAGTTACAAGGAAATTTATACTATTGCAAAAGAAGCAAGAACTAAAGAATGAATGACCTATGAGAATAATTTATAAGGTGAAATATTCAAATAAAAAACTTTCCATGAAGAGAGGGATTTAAAATGTGTGTAATGTTCTACAACACCTTGAAATCAGCTTCATGATTGAAGGAAATGACTGATTTCCAAATCAGGACACCTTCCCTTGTTGCAAAAAACAACTGATTTATTTCCAATTTGATACTTGAAATATTCCCTTGTCAAAATTAGTGCTAAAACTCCTATAAATCAGGAACCTTGAGAAGCGTTTCCAATCTTAGAAAGTTTTCCTTGGCAAGAAAATCTGACTCTTACATCAAACATCTACAAACTTCCTCTCAAAAAAAGAAATTACACACCTAAAAATCACCTCAAATCTTCAACTTTGTAATCTGACCATTGATGTACAATGTGAAGAAAAACTCAAAAAAATTTGAGGATAAAATAATTGGTGTGAAGAGGTATCACATCTTGAATATGAACTGGTTGAATAATATCTTATTACTTTCCTTGAGATTTTTATCCTTAATCCTTTGCTTGCACAACAACTCTTGACCC
The DNA here is from genome assembly GCA_007258455.2 of Sequoia sempervirens. Classification (NCBI taxonomy): domain Eukaryota; kingdom Viridiplantae; phylum Streptophyta; class Pinopsida; order Cupressales; family Cupressaceae; genus Sequoia; species Sequoia sempervirens. Next base: position 3,094 of record VDFB02139670.1, on the reverse strand, counting down.
TGCAAAGAAAACACCTCGATATCTCTCTTTGTTAATAGACTACTCAAGTAGCAAACACTACTGAATTTGAATCCATTTTCTCACAAACGCTCAATACCGCTTATAAAACATCGTCAAAAAAAAATTGATGAATTGATTTTAAAAAATTTGTTGCCATTTTTCGGTTGAAATTTTAATAAACAAATTCTAAATTGGAAATAATGGTGCAAATTTGTTCGCCGCATCATAAATGACTCATATTTCATTGGAATATTGAAGAAGATTCTCGATGTATCCACCAATGAATTACACAAAATGGGCAAGGAGTTATAACGATGTCTTCACAGAGCTATAGTAACTTTGTTGGAACTTTTTGGTGATTCGCTATGGTTTTCGCCAAAATTGCAATGAAACAATGCAATTTTTTTTTAAATATTCATTTAAATGTACCATTGTAGAGACTCTTTGGCTTATGACCACCTAATCCAACCCATTGTGAGAGCTTCAATCATTGGTAGATGATAGGAAAACTCCACTCGATAGTCCATGTCTTTCTGATGACTTCTGTTGGCAAGATAGATCCAATGTCACACAGATCTGACCTCTGTGGGAGTTTTGAATAGACTTACACCATGTCATCATGGATACTCTTGGTGATGACCACCGAAGCTAACCCATTGGTGAGAGATCAATCATTGGAACAAGATAGAAAACTCACTCCTATAGTCCATATCTTGTCGATGACTTTATCGGGCAAGATAGATCCAATGTCACACCGATCCGGTCTCTTTAGGAGTTTTAACACTACTAGTTATCAACAAGACATTCTAAGGGTCTCGTCGATTAAACAAGTGTCTAAGAGCAAGTAAACAGATGGAACCTATTAATTTTCTTATTTTGGGGTTCTTTAAATCATAGAATAGATACCATCTTCTTGTGTAATGTACTTATATTCATATTTGAATTTGAGACCAATTGTCATTGCACATTCCATTTTATTTGCATAGAGTATTCTATAAGCAATATATTGATAATGCCAAATGATTTATGGTGGTGTTGTACAATCCCTACCTATCATCATCATAGTTTTTTGTTCCTAATTAGGAGAATCCTACAAAGACAAGTTTTATAATACTAAGTCAAATAATAGGGAAAGACTTACTTCCATAAAAAATAAATGATTATTCTCACAATGGCAATTGTCTAATCACAACAACAATTCCATGAAAGTTTATCCATGCTTCATAAGAGATGAATGATCATACATACAGACTGTAAGATGCATAGAAAAAGCATTACACTTGAGAACAACCAAGGGATAACAAGGGAAGGAGTTAAGAAACATTTGGATTGAAGAGAAAATGTGTAGGGAAAATTTTGAGCAGTGTCAAGAGAATAGAGCTTGTAGAAAATATTCTTGACCTAATGAAGCTCTTGAACAACTTAAAACAAAAATTAAAATACTAACACATACATGAGACATGCAATGAACTTCCAATATCTGCTATCTTTTTCATTAATGGAGAGGTAGGTAAAGGAGAAATAATTATAATTTTAACACTATTCATAGTCCAGTAAATTATGTTCATAATTTGTGTTCAATGGACCTCAGTTTTATCATTATACTTCCCATCTAATGCCATATTTTAATCTAGGGTTCAACTATCTCAGATCTAAAGAAGCACATTCAATTAACCATTTAAAGTACTGTAAAATAAGGTAAGACTTTTACTTGAGAAAGATTGGGTACACTTGTAGGATTGAATTTTTCACAATCATCAGGATTTATTGGCACACAGAGGCAACCTACAACACATGAAGTAATGGATGACTACAAGTTAGTGAAACGGTCCTTAATATGTGATTGGATTGAAAATTGATTTGTAGAAAATAAGGTTACAAATAGATCTACATAAAAAAAATGAGGACAATCTACTATAATCATCAAAATAGATGAAAAGTGCAAAGGAAAGAGCCGAGCTACATCTCTAAAGCCTAAAAAAAACACATGCAAGAAACATAAAAAAAGAACAAACTGGTTTTTGGATGAATACAAAATGGTGCCTTCTTCAAGTGATTCATATGCTTTCACACTTGACACATGACATTAAGAAGATTCTAGTCTTCCTATGTGAAATTAACTACTTATAGAAAACCTGTGAACCAACATACACCTCCATGTCTAATGAGGGTAGGCATAAGAGAAAAAAATTTCCTCAATGCAATGCCAAAAATATCAAATAATGTTTGTGTAGGTTTGTATTACCTAAAATATCATTTCACTACCAAGGAAAAATACCAAAGGATGTTTTAAATTTCAATCTTCACATAGGCTCCCTTTATTGCTACACATGCATATACAAGCATTGTTTGAGCTCTAAACTATTCAAATATTAAGGATTTAATTTTCTATAAGATCGAAAAGTTGTTTTTAGACATAATCCATCATCTTTTACATATCTTTATTCACTCCTAGTGCTTTAGATAAATTTGTGTAAATGAGACAGTAAATGTGAATCTTTTATGAAAAATAAAATTATTAAAAGGAGGGGGAGAGAGAAAAGGGTAGGGGGCAAGAGAATTCTTGAATGTATAGCAAAGTATAACATTTTGATCATTATAACAATGAAACGAATCTTAAGTTTGAAGCATTAATATCATTTACAACATTTATGATCAAGAATGAATGTAAGTAGAGAAACTTTTGCATACTTGTAGATGGTACAAAATTTCATTGTTAAGTGGAAGCTTCCCATCAACAACAAGATCCAAATATCCATGTATTTATCTCAATCAACCCTCTAAACCCTTCAAAGCTATCAATTTTTCCACTAACCTGTTATGCACAAAAGTCAAATTTTAGAGTTATGTCACCACTAAAAACATAAGAAACAAAGCTTTGAAACCAAATCCACACACAACAAAATGTGGTATTCATACAAAGCAATACAAACAAACTAAAATTAGAACATTGGAATGGAAACAACTTCAAATTATGATGCAAAGCATGGATTCAGGGTATAGAATCATTTTTCTGCCACCATAGTGAAAAGTTATCACTTTCTTTCATCTTTGCATATTGGTTTGATGCTTCAAACGATGCATTTATTATATT
>VDFB02139669.1:0-74727 GCA_007258455.2 Sequoia sempervirens | reverse complement strand
GTGTTTGACATGTTGAGCATGAGTCTATAACAAAAGTTTAGGAACATGATGTGGGACTCCATTAGGTAAAGAAGAGAACCACTCTAATGTTCTTTTAATTAATGAAATACTTGTAACAATAATAATAAAACATATCAGTTTAACATTTATTTGTTATTGCAGTAGACCCCCCCTTGCAGCGGCGTCCATGTCATGAGCAAACAACTAGGCATACATTAAGATCACGAGCAGAGGATAGAACAACTAAAGGGGGGACAGATATTGATTTAAAAAATGATACTCCAATTCAGCTTTATGTAGCTTTAAAAAAGAAAAAAAGTGATTGTGATCATATCATGACAACCATATTTTTGATAATATGTAAAGACTGAAAGAATGAATATTATATGTTAATGAATGAATGTTATATGTTATTAATGGATGAATGAATGTTATATTTTATTAATGGATGAATGAATGATTAATGTTATGTGATTAGGTATGGGGAATTAAGAGTGATGTGAGGGGGGGGTGGGCAAATGAGCTTCCACTGTCATGTGGTTAGCCTTGTTAAGTAGAGAATATTAAACTATTCTCAAAACAAAGAGAAGCTCAATAACGTAATGCACTTTTCAATATAAGAAATGCATCGTTTGAAGCATCAAACCAATATGCAGTCTGTATGTATGATCAGTCGTCAGTCTCCGCAATGGTATATTTCCACGAATTTTTTTTTTTTTTAAATTGATGCTTCGTCACAATTTCGACGAATACCATCGACGAATTAACAGAAAGGTTCAACGAAGTTTCTATAGCTACGACGAAAGTTTAGTCGTAACTCCTTGCCCATTTCATCACAATTTTGATGAACTTTTGGCATAGTTTCCACTTTACTCCTTGCCCATTTCATCGCACTTTCGATGAACTTTTGGTGTTCTTCCAATGCTACTTCTTGCTATTTTTGTCGCACATTCGACGAACTCTTGGTGTTGTTTTGACGCTATTACTTGCCTATTTCATCGCACTTTTGATGAAATTTTGGTGTTGTTTCGACGCCACTCCTTTCCCATTTCGTTGAAATGGCGACGAACGTCTACTGTTGTTTCGTCGGTGGATACACGAAGTGTTCATCGATATGCTGACAAAAGTCCAAGTCATTTCACAATGCCGACGACCGACAATTCTTCACCATTATTTTGACGTTTAATTCGTCGTCGGCCTTTTGACGAAAAATAGCGACGAAAATATTTTTTCCATTTCATCGCTTGTCTGACAAAGATTTGTTGAACGACTAACGAACGACCATCGGAAAATGGTGTCAAATTCAATAGTGTAGGAAAACTCTAATCCTCGTTTTCATGCCCCGATGAATTACTTGGATGGTGCAACCCCCTGCGATCCTGCTTGAAAACTCTTGGACCATTATTTGCATTAAAAAATTTCCTTGCTCCTTGTTGTTTCCTTCGAAACCTAGGGTCGTACTCATACCACCCTTGATCCCCCATCTCACCATTTGAGTAATGCCAAAAATTTGAGTTTCGCTCTCTACCTAGTTGTAGGATAGGACTGCCTTGATTGCTTTGCTTAGGCAATGCGACTAGATCCATCTTGTGTGCGTGAATCTCCTGAGATGCCCCGCCATTATCTCATCTCCTTTTTGTGACCTGATCTTCACTACCCTTGCCAATCTACACCACCTCTACAAAAAATTTCTCCTACTCTAATCCTTTGTGCTCCATCCTCATATCATTAATTTTAATCTTTATATTTAGTAAATTAAGTTACTAACCCATGTGTGAATAGATTATCTATGGTGTGATTTATTTAGCAAATAGTATTAATAATTCATGTATATTACTATTTTGTATGATAGCATACTCATAATTCATTATGTCTATTGATATGATTATTTGCAAATATGAATTTGATTAAATTAATATGTGTGTATGATAAAAGAAGGGGGATTACAAAAGGGGATAGTGGTGGGGAACTCCCAAGGTACACCAGCTCCTATGGAGAACCTACGTGTTCTATAATAGAGAACCTATGTGTTCTATAATGGAGGACCAAGTGTCATATAATGAAGAACCTATGTGTTCTATAATGGAGGACCAATTAGTCACAAGGAGGCAAAAGGGGCACTACCTTTTAGTAGAAGGGTATTGTCTTTGGGCCTAGGAGAGTTGGGTCACCAAGACACTCCTTTGTAACCTCACCCCCTATCATGGTATAGCAATATAAGGAGACCAATCATGAGGAAATAGGGAAAGATGGAAAGATGAGGGGATAACAGAAAAATTAGAATCCTCACTAGGTAGGCCACCTCATATGAATGGCATGGTCCACATGAGGCCAAAGGGGTACTGCCTTTTATTCCAAAGGGTACTACTTTGGGGCCTAGAGAGGCTAAGGACACCCCATCGAGTCACTCCCTTCCATGTTCACCCATGGTTGAGCATCCCTAGGATAAGGTAATAACTAGATTAACGAATTTACTATGGTTTTACTAATTTTTAATCATGATACTCTACTGTTAAGTTATTGTTGTAATTTTTCTCTAACTTGTTTGTTGGGATTAAATCAAACCAATGTACTCTCTAAATCCATTGTTTGCTTGGGAAATTGGTAATTTAGGTTAAAATTAGTATAATCCCTATTAGGGACATTACAATGTAATCAAAGTATGGAGCCTCTTTTTTTCCAAATATTATTGGCACTCCTTCTAAGTGAATGCTTGTGTCATAGTAGATTTCCTTCTACTCACTAGGAGCTTCTATGAATTCTAAGTCCCATCATATATGAAGTGTCATTTTTCCTACCGAGTATGGATGCTCTTTTGTATTTTTCATTTATTTTTTATTTTAGATTTTGGGATTGTTTTTGAAATAATTTATATCAATTCTCATATATCAACTATGCATTGCTTCTTAATCGTATTTGTGAAAAGGAGTAAAGTTGGTTTGTCTTATTCTTAATATGAATTTCATACAAAAATCTCATTAAATTATAAATAATATTTTTGAACATATGCTTTGTTGGTTTTTCTTAAGAAAGAGCTTGATAAAATTTCAATTAGCTATTACATACACCAATAATATAAAGATAAAATTTGTCCATGGTGAGCTACGTTTAGGAAAAATGTTACGCAATTATTCACTTTTAACACCTCATCAATATATACCCATTTTAATGGAATGACTAGGAATAGACCAAAAAGGCAATACAATACATTAATAGCTATGTGTCCACATGGAAACCATGCGCCCTCGACTAAACAAGACACACAACCATCTTTAAATATTGTTGAGAATGGCTAACCCATATACATGCTTGGTCATAATGATGATCAACTAAATGTTCACAACTCATCAGTCATTTCCATCTAGAGAGCTAATATTAATTGTCAACTTGTTCTTCCCACCCATGTAGTACTAAATTGCATAGAAAAACATACAACAAAAGTTGAACATAAGTATGCAACATACCATGATAAGTTGCATATAACAACTAATATTGAACGTAAAAAACCAACATTCTTTGCATTTCATAAGTTCTTACTGATATCAATGCCCAAGAATGTTGCCACTTTTTATTAAAAATAACCCTTGCAACATGCAATATGTCATTTGTTTCTTTGAATATAAACCAAAACACATCCAAGGCATCCCTCTCTATAATGATGTTAATGCTCCAAATTCGAGCTTCACTGATCCATTCATGGCATGACCTATTGAATTAGAAAAATGTTCAATACCAACAATTGTTTGAGTATCACCCATTTCACTACCTTTCTAACAAAATATATACATTTTGAATCATTATGTTGGAGTGATCTACTATTATATCAACCCTTCTAGAGCATTCACAAGGACATTCACTCATTAAAGAAATATATTCTAGATGTGCTTCTTATAAAATAGTTTGCAATACATTTATGTGTTGTTATAATAGATGTGTTTCTTATAAAATAAGTAAAACTTAAAATGAGTTTCAAACCAATATTCCATATGAGCCATCCTCCACTTCATTGTTCTAACATTGAATTAGTACTCAAACCTACACATGCTAGGAACCTCATTTACCAAGCTTTTTTTAAAAAAAATTGGTATAGAATGTCCTAATTGTTTGAACCATCTACCAAATGTGTTGTTATAATAGATGTGTTTCTTATAAAATAAGTAAAACTTAAAATGAGTTTCAAACCAATATTCCATATGAGCCATCCTCCACTTCATTGTTCTAACATTGAATTAGTACTCAAACCTACACATGCTAGGAACCTCATTTATCAAGCTTTTTTTTAAAAAATTTGGTATAGAATGTCCTAATTGTTTGAACCATCTACCAAGAAAGTGGTCTATCAAATCTCTTAAAAAGTGAAAAGCTACTTGCTCAAACTATTTTATTTTAGACCAAGTTTCAAATTTTTACAATACCTAATTATCATATTTCAACATACTCACATGTAGATTTCTTCCACTCAATTTTAACTTTATGATGACTGTAATGCCCCGCCGTGTGAACCCCAAAGGACAACAAACACCGTACAATTTTTTTATTTTTTATTTTTTGAAATTGAAACATTGCAGAACATTGCATATGATGAATGTGTGCACACATTACACGAAAAACAATTATGCATTTACTAAATCATTCACGTCCTCTGGGGTACACGAAACGGTCATTACAAATCATAAACTTTTATCAAATGGAAGAGACTAAACAACCAAGAACACATAGTGATGACACACTACTATTAATGATCACAAGCATGGAAAACGATACATCATTTATTGCAACTCAAATCACAATTCCATAATACAACTGTAGAGCATATTTCCACAGATACAACATATCAAAGATACAATAGTTCATCACCTAATTTTTCCCTAATATCAATGGGAGAAGTACATTGAGTACAAGAATGAGAAATTAATGAAAAATAAGGTACAAAGTGACCAATCTCATGCCCACATTTTACACACTAAACAACTAGGCAAGACTGTAGCATCTTTCCTAATTTTGCAATAATTTTTATTTTATTTTGTTTTATTTTAATTTTTGTTTACTTATAAGACAACAAAAACACAATTCACTACTTATAGCTATGTTCAATGATCACACAAGCTACAAGAAAAGATAGAAGTGATTTACTAATTTTAGAAATAGGGTCTACTTACTTAGGTCAGCCTAACACACCTCTTACATTTTATTATATCGACAATTCCTTGCTCCCAATGCCTATACCTGCAAGGTCTACATGACTTGGCACACACATAAGATCAAAGATAGTTAGCACATGATTACTAAGACAAGCTATATATATCAATGGTAGTTTTTACGTTATCGGGAATAAACGACAAGTCTCAAACAAGACTTAGAAGGACAGTCCTAGGGGCCCGACCTAATGCCTCGAGGGCTCATCACTTGATGGCCTTGCCTACGTATATAATTCGCAGAGGCACCGTAGTTCGACAACTTGAGTTGCTCCAACTCACCCACATGGGATATAACCATTAGTTTCCAATGAACGACTCGACTTTCTTCATACACATAACACTATAACACTAACATAAAGCAACATGCAACGAGTACAACATTGCTTGATTCGGAGACTCTTTCAAACAGTTTCGAAACTAGACTCACAACAACAAGGGTGTACCAATGCATAAAATCCACCAAACAAATACACGTGCGAGGCATGAACCATCTCGCTCATAATCATAACCAAAGGCAAGGAGAATCATGGAACATGGTACACCCACGAACTCAAAATAGAAATACGATCAATGGAACACAAAGGTCTAATCATGGGAAGATTCCACACAAAATAGGTTTCCCATCGCCTTTGGAATCCTAACAATCTACCACCCACATCTTATCAAAGGGGAGTGGCTTAAGCATTTACGAGTTCCCAACTTATCCAAAACATGTCTATACATAAAGATTACATCAAAAGCGAAATAAAGTAAGAGGAAAGTATGATCAACATGGAACCACTAGTATGCATAAGAAATTAATTCCAACGAGCACTCAAAGTATAACCAAAATAAATATCCAAACATGTTCAAAAGGACTATACATACCCACTTATTTGAACGTGAACATAACCCAAACTTATTAAAGATAATGTAATAAATAATTAAATAATCCACTATGATTAAAAGCATTTCCTTTATAATATATTTTAAACAGATAAGCACTTGGGAAAACCTATAGTATTCAAAGCATCAGTTTTCTTTTGATTTAAAATTCATAGCCTGTACTTTTGTTTACTTCAAATTGATTAAAACTTAACCTATATATCTGTTATTTTAAACTAATAAATTTAATTCAAATGTAACCTGATTTTTACTGCAAATTAAATTTAATTAAAAGTATGACATTTACCTTTGTTGACTTCAAAATAAATAAATTTTAATTTAAAATCTACCATATACAGTTTATGCAGAGTCACAAGTCTAAAAGTAAAGATGTTTGAAAATCAATTTAATTTTAAATAAGCTTGTAATTAAATCTAATTTTAAATGCACTTGAAATGAGTCGAGTTTACAAAGATGAATTACCATTCCAGTAACTTACAGGTCAAATTTTAAATATACTATGTAAAGATAAATTACCATTACAGTAAGTAACTTAAGGGTAATGAAACTACCCATATATGATTAAAACAAGTTTTAAATAAATCTAATTTTAAATAAATCTAATTTTAAATAAATCAAATTTTAAATATACTACAAAGATAAATTACCATTACAGTGACTTACAGGGTAATGAAATTACCCATATCTAATAAAATAAGTTTTAAATAAATCTAATTTTAAATAGATCAAATTTTAAATATACTACAAAGATAAATTACCATTACAGTAAGTAACTCAAGGGTAACGAAATTACCCATATCTAATAAAAAACAAGTTTTAAATAAATCTAATTTTAAATAAATCAAATTTTAAATATACTACAAAGATAAATTACCATTACAGTAACTTACAGGGTAATGAAAATTACCCATATATAATAAAACAAGTTTTAAATAAACCTAATTTTAAATAAATCAAATTTTAATTTTACTTATTTATTTATTTTACAAATAAATTTAATCTAGATGTAAAATTTACGCAAATCACAAATCTATCAGTAAATGAATTTTTAAACAATTTTAACTTTAAATAACCTGCAAATAAAACTAATTTTAAATGCACTACCCCAATATTCACGACACTCATTTTAACTCCTTGCCATATCCATAATTACAAATAACCTAACTTGGTAAAAACATGCATTTATTACATGATATTATAAATTCATGAATTAATTAACTCTACAAAGATTTAAATGTATATACCTAATCTGTGAGTAAAATTTTAATTTAAAGAAGGATTGGCATTGTGTTCTAACAAATTTTACCATTTAAACAAGATAATTCAAACAACCTACTTCACATTAAATAATATTTGTATTCACTTTAATCTAAAGAAACTTGAGATAAGGTTACAACCTAATAGACAAAAATTATGTTGATAATTTACCTTGATAATTCAAGAGAGTGGATAAAATATTTATAATTTACTTTACTTGTGAGTAATAACTACCTATTAAACTCAAATGATCATATATTTATCTTTAAATCAAAATTTAAAATTGTAAACTAATGGTATTAACAACAATTTTTATTTTGTTTTATTTTATTTATAAGTAACTACCATTTCACTGGATTATAAACAATTAATCTTAGATGTCTTAATCATTGTCCATATATATGCTTATCTACAAATTCATTTATATAAGTACCTATTCTTTACGAAAGAAAATAGCAAATATTTTATTTTATTACATTGATCTTTTTTAAAATGTACATATAATTTAATTTATCCTTGTATAAATATAAATATTTATAAAGAAGAAAAAGGGGATTATTTAATAAGCATAAATATTTATAATAGACGGTTATAAGTAAAGAAAATGGTCTTAAACATATTAATTATCTTTATAAGATGCAAACACCTCTTAATTAAAAGAGCACTGAACATGGCAAGCTTTTAGGGAAAATAAAAAGAATTATTTTAAAATCTCAGAAGCAATCTTTAAAATCAGATTTTATTTTATTTTTGTTTTAACAATAATGCACATCACATGTCATAGAGGATTTATTTCTTAATTCATATTACGAACCTAAATTGTGTTGAAAAAGACTAGATGCAAATGTGATCAGAGAAGCTATTTAATCCACTACATGAAATCACGCCTAAATGCAACAGCTGCGGAAGTTTTCCAAAGGTTATAAAATTTACTGTGCTTTTCCAAGACTAAATGTTGCAAGCTGAGAAGAGTAGCGAAGGGTAAAGGGAGATTATTTAAATTTATGTACCCTACAAAATCTTTTAAATTTATGCACCCTACAAAATCTAAATACTACAGCTGAGATAGATTGCCAAGATATCAGGGGAATTAAGTATGTATGCAACAATTAGAAGGAATATCCCAAGGCCACTGGTGAAAGCAATAACAATTTAGCAGCCATTGAATAATCAAGAAAGGGGTTTAAAATCAAAATGGCACATGAAGCATAACAATAGAAATTACCCTCACCCTTCTGGAGTTTCCTTGTGATTACATTGACCATCTGTGATAGATTGTCAATAAAAATTCAAGAAAGTTATTTAAACTTTAATACTCCCTTTTGTTTAAGTGCTGCAGCTGAGACAAGCTGATAAGATTTCAGAGAGGCTATTTAATTTTCTATCAGAAATCTAGGCTAAAATACTACAGCAGTGATAGGTCACCCATGGTATCAGGAAGATTATATACTCTAAGAAGAAATGACTCAGGAAGATTATATACTCTAAGAAGAAATGACTCAATGCCACAAGGGAGAGAAATTAAGACACAACAGCTAATGAAGAATAATGAAGGGATTCAAATGAAGTTAACACATGAAGCATATATATATATATAAATAGAATACATGCAAACCCAATTTGTTTTGACTTTGCAAATCAAACAAAATTAGAGGAACCAACCTGAAGAATTTGCAGCTTGAGATATTGTGATTCCCCCCTGCAACTTCCTCTCTCTTTTATTTATTTATTTATTTTTTTCTTCTGATATCCTCTCGCCAAAAGTTTCTTTCCCTCCCCCATTCTGCTCCTCCCCTTTTTCCCCAGTCACCCCCAAAATAAATTCCCGTAACAATCCAAGGTTTCTTGCTAAAAGAAAGGTTTACAGGTGGCAAGATTTCCATTTTACCAAATTACACCCGGCACTCTAAATTTACTCTGCTTAACACTTGGAGAAATTTAACAAATCAATAAATCTACCCCCACTATTCTTGACAGCGGTGAAAGGTTTACAAATAAATTTCAATATTTTAATTTATCATACTTTCCTCGATTTTACCCGTGATAATTCATACTTACTCAAATTAATAAAAATCTCGGGTGGATAAAACTTTTAACTATATAATTATATTGAAATGCAAAATAAATGCAAATTTGTATTTTTAAATGATGGATATATAAATTTTAAATTTAAATTTAAATTATTTAGAGGGATGTAATAAAATATTACATCTTAAATATATATATATATTTATTTTTGACTTAATCCTTAACAATAATTAATTAGATAATGTTATTTAATTAAATAAATAATATTATTTAATTAACTAACAATATTATTTGATAGCTAATTGGGAATTTACACAGCTAAAATTAAAATATTATTCTATTTATAATAAATAAAATTAAATACTGACAATTAAAGTAACATTCTTTTAATTTTACAAACACAATTTAAAATTTCCAAACTAATCTAATAATTAATTAAATCTTCACAACACACATTAATAATTAAATTTAATGTTTAATATCAATAATACTAACCATTGTATTAATTTAACTAATTAACAATAATGATACGCATCTAACTCAAACAATTAACACATTAAAATTGCCACTTAAAATGAACGGCGTAAGGCAAGACGATACCAAACAGAATGGGAACTGATGGACGACATCATCAACCGACGACGGGACGACAACACAGATGGGGATACTTTCTTATCAAACCCCTAAACCACATCATATCATCATAACACAGTATCATGTGCATCCAAGCAAAACATATAAGTCAAATAGATGAAACAATCACCAACATAATCACGAGTATACATCAAACATAAGCAATATTTGAATAGCAACAACCACATGCACATAAAGGTATCATGGGAGTTCAATAACACGAGAGGCATTACATCCTCCCCCCCTAGAACTAGGCTTACTCCTGGAAGCCAAAATACAAAAAAAAGGAAAGGTTTCTCAAATGCAAGACATATCCTCCCAACGTGAGTGTTGATCCATCATAAAATAACCATCAACCAAAAATGTCATAATCGTCATAGTCATATAAGTTGTCATCCAAACCAATCCAAAATGGTAAAACAAGAACCAAAAAGGTCTCAAGGTACATAATATATTATTACAAGTATTAGTGCAATAGGAGCAACACAAGACGCACTACATCAGTCTCCTATACGACAGAATTCTCACAGGCTCCCGAATGAACTACCTGTCTGCTACTTGTAGTCTCCACATCTATGCTCTGATGCTCTACCTAGCAGTCATCAACTACTTCAATTTCTCTGTGGATCCTACCCGCATCATCCCCTATTGGCTCTGTGACTATCGGTCTCTGATGAAATTCAGGTGTGCTCCTCTGAGGACATTGCCTAGCTATGTGGTCGTGCTGGCCACAAGAGAAACATCCTGCATTTCTGCCATTTCCTCTACCTCGAGGAGGTGCACCATCCTGCCGAAGTCGGCCCCTCCTAGCTATAGTCTGAGTGCTCTGAGTTGACTAGTCAAGCTGATAAAGTTGGGCTCGCAACCAACTTCGGATTCTCCTAGAGAAAAGACGCCCACCAATCTGGACACCAATCATCCAAGTCTCATCCTCCAGACCACCATTATGACTATGGAAGGTAGGAGAACATTCCCTTAAGAGGTCCATTATAAGTCTTACTATAGTTGAAACACCTCTTCTCCTAGGGAACCTTTCTCTTTCCCTTGCCATTTGTCGATTGCTCTCCTGTCTTGGGCCAAGCTGGTTAAGAATTTCCTCAAGCAAGGGGCGTAATTGAGGGCTTAGATGTTCCTCATGACCACCCTCATGGACATTCAGAAAAGGAGTGCTCTGAAGACCATGCCTATCAAGATTGTGACGTCTAGGCATTTTCCTACAACACCACCGAAGAACAAGTCCCAAATATTAGATGAGAACAATAGAAGGGAAGTAAACAAAATCTCAAGAATATAAGTACTATATTCATGCATTATTCACATACACACGAACTCACATCACCAGGAATCACATAACGAGGCTACACAAGGGTCCATCTGGACGCCGAAAAGCAGCATACTAATCCACAATACATAATCCATGAGCCAAGAGCCAAAATCCATCTCACATAAACCATACCTCACACTCAATGGCTTGATGGAGTTAGGCCACACACACATAGTGAGACCATCCAATCAAAGCCACAATGATCTATCTCTTGTTGTATAAGGTGGTTAGCCTCCAAGAGATAGTCATCACACATAGGTGGGTAGTGGGTCCTAGCTGTAAAATAGCTTCACATACCCCCATCCTCAAGGTTCCCTGCGTCTGCTTCCTCGTATACACTCACCAAGTCCGCCTCATACGTCCTTGGAGAGGAATCACAATACGACACATGGCTAACCTCGAAAACAACAAGGATAAACTAGTTTAGCCACCAAAGTCATAAAATAAACATCAAATAAGATTCAATTTCAACAGTAAAGCAAGAAATGCGCACAATTTCAACACTAAATCAAAAGTAACCATGAGGGCTATGAGAGAATAAGTCACAAAGTGTGGCTAAACCATTACAATCAAACATAAACAAAATGTCAGCCTTCAAGGTCAATTGAAAATCATAAACAATCATATAGGAAGTCCTCAATCTTCAAAATTGCACAATACAACACTGTGTGACTAGATACTAGCCACCAAACGAGGAAGGAGGGAACATCGTCCAGCTATAACAATAGCCCTCATGTGGTGCGGAGTGAGCACGCCATCCACATGACCCAGAGTGTGCTCCTCGGCTACACCCTGCCTCGCGTCGTCACGCGACATGGTCATACGCCAGCCGGAGAAGGCACGCACTGACGTATGCCACATGGCAGTGTGTCTGTGGCTCCGCGGAAGTAGGCACGCGCAGACACACCCCGCATAGCGATACCTCGTGGAGAAGGCACACGCAGGTACTCGCCGTCGCCAGAGGTATACATGGCCAGGACATACCCATATGCTAACCGACCCAAACACTGTCGAAAGCAAACATGAGTATCCCTCTACAAGTGTGTGAGGCCCCATTACGCTCATCACACAAGTAGGCTATCATAACACAATCTCATAGTGCGCCTTCACGTGCCTATGCATGTGGCATCATGTCCTCGAGCCCAGCTCGCTACCATCAGCAACACGGCATCATCACCAGCACTGTGTCGGAACATCAGTGGGGTGTGGCATCGTATCCATTGCATCATGTCGGAACATGTGCAGATACGGTGTATGCAATACATATATGAGCATATCAATATGGGGCTAATCGAGCTTCACCTCTCATACAGACGAGGTTGACTCGCTAATGCCAGCTCAATGTCCCTATGGACGGCCAGGCATAAACTAACAATCCAATGCTGCTATACTCAAAACTGTGGGGTTTAGGCTAGCACATATGGATCAAGTACCCTGATCCATTGTAAGGGAAAGTAGTGAGTATGTTTCCTTGGGATCGGTTGAGCTAAGACAGCTCTGCGTCGCAATGTGCGTACGCTGCACACTCCGCCCAAGAAAACCTTGTGACTTCTACTACCCCTTCACGGATTGAGGGGCTGAGAACCAAAAGAAAAGAATCTATGAAACTATCTTTTGGCTACTCATATATGTATAGATTTTCAACCACACGTGGGTTGGCCCTCAATCAGGTAACAAACATACAAACACACATAATGGTATGGTTAATCCCACACCAAAAACAACATATTATGTATGGATGGGTACACCGTATCTCCATCCTAAGACCTGTGGGTTATGAGCCCACAAAGCAAGTACGGGGTATTCACAACACTCAACCAATGCACAGTTACTGGTTTCTCACATTTACAAGGGAAGTACAATTACATACATAATTCCACAAGTATACTTATTTTCCAACAACTACGTGGTTCAAATGTTTACCTCCTTTCCACAATCCAACATGATCATCGTGATCACTTAAGAACTTCACTTAACAAATTCACTAGGACAACATAATGGGCTCATATGAAACCAGAGTGCCCAGTATATGAACCTAGTGCTCTGATACCAATGTGTAATGCCCCGCCGTGTGAACCCCAAAGGACAACAAACACCGTACAATTTTTTTTTTTTTGAAAGTGAAACATTGCGGAACATTGCATATGATGAATGTGTGCACACATTACACGAAAAACAATTATGCATTTACTAAATCATTCACGTCCTCTGGGGTACACGAAACGGTCATTACAAATCATAAACTTTTATCAAATGGAAGAGACTAAACAACCAAGAACACATAGTGATGACACACTACTATTAATGATCACAAGCATGGAAAACGATACATCATTTATTGCAACTCAAATCACAGTTCCATAATACAACTGTAGAGCATATTTCCACAGATACAACATATCAAAGATACAATAGTTCATCACCTAATTTTTCCCTAATATCAATGGGAGAAGTACATTGAGTACAAGAATGAGAAATTAATGAAAAATAAGGTACAAAGTGACCAATCTCATGCCCACATTTTACACACTAAACAACTAGGCAAGACTGTAGCATCTTTCCTAATTTTGCAATAATTTTTATTTTATTTTGTTTTATTTTAATTTTTGTTTACTTATAAGACAACAAAAACACAATTCACTACTTATAGCTATGTTCAATGATCACACAAGTTACAAGAAAAGATAGAAGTGATTTACTAACTTCGGAAATAGGGTCTACTTACTTAGGTCAGCCTAACACACCTCTTACATTTTATTATATCAACAATTCCTTGCTCCCAATGCCTATACCTGCAAGGTCTACATGACTTGGCACACACATAAGATCAAAGATAGTTAGCACATGATTACTAAGACAAGCTATATATATCAATGGTAGTTTTTACGTTATCGGGAATAAACGACAAGTCTCAAACAAGACTTAGAAGGACAGTCCTAGGGGCCCGACCTAATGCCTCGGGGGCTCATCACTTGATGGCCTTGCCTACGTATATAATTCGCAGAGGCATCGTAGTTCGACAACTTGAGTTGCTCCAACTCACCCACATGGGATATAACCATTAGTTTCCAATGAACGACTCGACTTTCTTCATACACAACACTATAACAATGACATAAAGCAACATGCAACGAGTACAACATTGCTTGATTAGGAGACTCTTTCAAACAGTTTCGAAACTAGACTCACAACAACAAGGGTGTACCAATGCATAAAATCCACCAAACAAATACACGTGCGAGGCATGAACCATCTCGCTCATAATCATAACCAAAGGCAAGGAGAATCATGGAACATGGTACACCCACGAACTCAAAATAGAAATACGATCAATGGAACACAAAGGTCTAATCATGGGAAGATTCCACACAAAATAGGTTTCCCATCGCCTTTGGAATCCTAACAATCTACCACCCACATCTTATCAAAGGGGAGTGGCTTAAGCATTTACGAGTTCCCAACTTATCCAAAACATGTCTATACATAAAGATTACCTCAAAAGCGAAATAAAGCAAGAGGAAAGTATGATCAACATGGAACCACTAGTATGCATAAGAAATTAATTCCAACGAGCACTCAAAGTATAACCAAAATAAATATCCAAACATGTTCAAAAGGACTATACATACCCACTTATTTGAACGTGAACATAACCCAAACTTATTAAAGATAGTGTAATAAATAATTAAATAATCCACTATGATTAAAAGCATTTCCTTTATAATATATTTTAAACAGATAAGCACTTGGGAAAACCTATAGTATTCAAAGCATCAGTTTTCTTTTGATTTAAAATTCATAGCCTGTACTTTTGTTTACTTCAAATTGATTAAAACTTAACCTATATATCTGTTATTTTAAACTAATAAATTTAATTCAAATGTAACCTGATTTTTACTGCAAATTAAATTTAATTAAAAGTATGACATTTACCTTTGTTGACTTCAAAATAAATAAATTTTAATTTAAAATCTACCATATACAGTTTATGCAGAGTCACAAATCTAAAAGTAAAGATGTTTGAAAATCAATTTAATTTTAAATAAGCTTGTAATTAAATCTAATTTTAAATGCACTTGAAACGAGTCGAGTTTTAAATATACTACAAAGATGAATTACCATTCCAGTAACTTACAGGGTAATGAAATTACCCATATCTAATAAATCAAGTCTTAAATAAATCAAATTTTAAATATACTATGTAAAGATAAATTACCATTACAGTAAGTAACTTAAGGGTAATGAAATTACCCATATATGATTAAAACAAGTTTTAAATAAATCTAATTTTAAATAAATCAAATTTTAAATATACTACAAAGATAAATTACCATTACAGTGACTTACAGGGTAATGAAATTATGTTGATAATTTACCTTGATAATTCAAGAGAGTGGATAAAATATTTATAATTTACTTTACTTGTGAGTAATAACTACCTATTAAACTCAAATGATCATATATTTATCTTTAAATCAAAATTTAAAATTGTAAACTAATGGTATTAACAACAATTTTTATTTTGTTTTATTTTATTTATAAGTAACTACCATTTCACTGGATTATAAACAATTAATCTAGATGTCTTAATCATTGTCCATATATATGCTTATCTACAAATTCATTTATATAAGTACCTATTCTTTACGAAAGAAAATAGCAAATATTTTATTTTATTACATTGATCTTTTTTAAAATGTACATATAATTTAATTTATCCTTGTATAAATATAAATATTTATAAAGAAGAAAAAGGGGATTATTTAATAAGCATAAATATTTATAATAGACGGTTATAAGTAAAGAAAATGGTCTTAAACATATTAATTATCTTTATAAGATGCAAACACCTCTTAATTAAAAGAGCACTGAACATGGCAAGCTTTTAGGGAAAATAAAAAGAATTATTTTAAAATCTCAGAAGCAATCTTTAAAATTAGATTTTATTTTATTTTTGTTTTAACGATAATGCACATCACATGTCATAGAGGATTTATTTCTTAATTCATATTACGAACCTAAATTGTGTTGCGAAAAAGACCAGATGCTGCAAATGTGATCAGAGAAGCTATTTAATCCACTACATGAAATCACGCCTAAATGCAACAG
This sequence comes from Sequoia sempervirens, assembly GCA_007258455.2. Lineage (NCBI taxonomy): Eukaryota > Viridiplantae > Streptophyta > Pinopsida > Cupressales > Cupressaceae > Sequoia > Sequoia sempervirens. The sequence goes on along the minus strand of VDFB02139669.1, from coordinate 58,293 downwards.
CTGCGAAAGTTTTCCAAAGGTTATAAAATTTACTGTGCTTTTCCAAGACTAAATGTTGCAAGCTGAGAAGAGTAGCGAAGGGTAAAGGGAGATTATTTAAATTTATGTACCCTACAAAATCTTTTAAATTTATGCACCCTACAAAATCTAAATACTACAGCTGAGATAGATTGCCAAGATATCAAGGGAATTAAGTATGTATGCAACAGTTAGAAGGAATATCCCAAGGCCACTGGTGAAAGCAATAACAATTTAGCAGCCATTGAATAATCAAGAAAGGGGTTTAAAATCAAAATGGCACATGAAGCATAACAATAGAAATTACCCTCACCTTCTGGAGTTTCCTTGTGATTACATTGACCATCTGTGATAGATTGTCAATAAAAATTCAAGAAAGTTATTTAAACTTTAATACTCCCTTTTGTTTAAGTGTTGCAGCTGAGACAAGCTGATAAGATTTCAGAGAGGCTATTTAATTTTTTATTAGAAATCTAGGCTAAAATACTACAGCAGTGATAGGTCACCCATGGTATCAGGAAGATTATATACTCTAAGAAGAAATGACTCAGGAAGATTATATACTCTAAGAAGAAATGACTCAATGCCACAAGGGAGAGAAATTAAGACACAACAGCTAATGAAGAATAATGAAGGGATTCAAATGAAGTTAACACATGAAGCATATATATATATATATATATATATATATAGAATACATGCAAACCCAATTTGTTTTGACTTTGCAAATCAAACAAAATTAGAGGAACCAACCTGAAGAATTTGCAGCTTGAGATGTTGTGATTCCCCCCTACAACTTCCTCTCTCTTTTATTTATTTATTTATTTTTTTCTTCTGATATCCTCTCGCCAAAAGTTTCTTTCCCTCCCCCATTCTGCTCCTCCCCTTTTTCCCCAGTCACCCCCAAAATAAATTCCCGTAACAATCCAAGGTTTCTTGCTAAAAGAAAGGTTTACAGGTGGCAAGATTTCCATTTTACCAAATTACACCCGGCACTCTAAATTTACTCTGCTTAACACTTGGAGAAATTTAACAAATCAATAAATCTACCCCCACTATTCTTGACAGCGGTGAAAGGTTTACAAATAAATTTCAATATTTTAATTTATCATACTTTCCTCGATTTTACCCGTGATAATTCATACTTACTCAAATTAATAAAAATCTCGGGTGGATAAAACTTTTAACTATATAATTATATTGAAATGCAAAATAAATGCAAATTTGTATTTTTAAATGATGGATATATAAATTTTAAATTTAAATTTAAATTATTTAGAGAGATGTAATAAAATATTACATCTTAAATATATATATATATATATATTTATTTATTTTTGACTTAATCCTTAATAATAATTAATTAGATAATGTTATTTAATTAAATAAATAATATTATTTAATTAACTAACAATATTATTTGATAGCTAATTGGGAATTTACACAGCTAAAAGTAAAATATTATTCTATTTATAATAAATAAAATTAAATACTGACAATTAAAGTAACATTCTTTTAATTTTACAAACACAATTTAAAATTTCCAAACTAATCTAATAATTAATTAAATCTTCACAACACACATTAATAATTAAATTTAATGTTTAATATCAACCATAATACTAACCATTGTATTAATTTAACTAATTAACAATAATGATACGCATCTAACTCAAACAATTAACACATTAAAATTGCCACTTAAAATGAACGGCGTAAGGCAAGACGATACGAAACAGAATGGGAACTGATGGACGACATCATCAACCGACGACGGGACGACAAACACAGATGGGGATACTTTCTTATCAAACCCCTAAACCACATCATATCATCATAACACAGTATCATGTGCATCCAAGCAAAACATATAAGTCAAATAGATGAAACAATCACCAACATAATCACGAGTATACATCAAACATAAGCAATATTTGAATAGCAACAACCACATGCACATAAAGGTATCATGGGAGTTCAATAACACGAGAGGCATTACAATGACAACATTAACTACAAATTCTATCACCAACACTCTTGCAACATGTCTTGTCTTTACCTTTCTTTAAAGGTTACATCTATAGACTCCATTCAACAACCTTGTTCTACACATGTCAAATACTAGCTACAACCCTCTAATGGTATACACACACATCTTGCTTTACTTCCTGACCAACTCAACAATCTTGTTTTGGAAGAGGCTTTAGTCAAAGGTTTTGTTGTCCACCTAAGAGAATATACTTGCAATATGTTCCACAAATTCACGTATATCCATATTTTCCTAGTACGATTGCTAGTTAATAATATATATATATATATATATATATTAGTATGCTTACAATGAAATATTCTTAAATTACAATTACTTCAAAACACTAGCCGATGTAGGAGCATTTGACTCTATTTCCCTTTAAATAAAGAGCTTGTTCCACGATCAAGTTTTTAATGACTTCATAGTCAAATCATTCTCGTGTTTCGAATACGAAGTCTTGTAAGTCTAAAAGCAATCTTGTTTTAATAGTAAATTACATTTTTTAATTTTAATCCGATTTGGTGCTTCTTTACTTGGTAGCTTCTATCAACTTGTTTCTCTAAGGGTTGCTATTGAGAGGTGGCTAGATTCAATTGAACTCTTAAAGTTATAGCTGTGCTCTAGGATACCTATATATTGTTGCAGGACTAAATCAATTAAATACAAGATAGTCTTTGATGAAAATGGATTGCTACACAAATGTTACATGAGTTGTGTATTCTACCTTAGGACCTGTGTATTATTCCTACAGGGACATGGACTGTGTGTTCTTTTATAGTATTTGTGCCTTGGTGGTAGGCTGCAATGGGAAAATTAAACACTGCTACAAATATTAATGTTGAAGTATATGGGCTACCTCAGAAATACAACAAGATCTGCTACAGGATCTATGTATTGTGTTGCAAGATGACTATTTTGTTTTGTGTATATTTTCAAGATATTACTTGTATTTTAATAAGTGTTTCAGGTCGTATCTCTAGAGGTTCCACAACACCAAGCTTGATCAAATTTCAATATTAAGTTTTACATGTTGACTAATGAAGGTACAATTATTATTGCTTAAACAATTTAATCAGTTTATTTTGTGTCTAGGGGAGACGAGACGATACGTAGGCAGCGAAAATAAAACAGTCCACGTGGCAGGCCACATGGACCAATAATTCTTTTTGGCAAATATCTATTATAAGAAAACACTGAATAAACAATATAATTTTTTTTTAAATTTCCTTTTAATTTACCACGTGGGAGGATGGTATTTGTCAACGCGTTTAGAAAATCTAAAAAAAGACCCCTTGACCGATATGTAGGCACCTCAGGTGTCACTTCCTGTGTGGCACGGTGTCTGAAGTTGACAGCCTTGCCATGTCAACTCCTCTCACTTCGCCACCCTACGAATTCACTGCATCACATTTATCACTCACCACCCCTTGCTATACTTCTCGACTGTCGTGTTTAATGAATGTCGCTTCTCCTTACCTCCACGCCACCCCACATTTTTTTCAAGCCAACCTATAGTCAATGCTCCCAGTGCCTCACTTTTCTCACTATCTTTATAGCCTTTCATTCTAACAAGTTCTCATTCTTTCTTCACTTGCATGCCACTACATGCTTGGTTCATCCTTTGCAACTTTCAAACCTTTACCACAACCTGCAATGCTCGGACTTTGGTTGGTATATGGGTAGAAGTCGATACGTAGGAGTGTAGACACTAGTTAGTGAACGTTACCAGTGGCTCCACTTCCGCCATGCAAGCATCAAACAGGTTTTCCGTTGACATGAACGGTTTCCTTGCCACCATGAAGGTAAACACCACTTGTTACCTTGGTGTCAACATTTTTGAACATAAACGCAAGCCTTTTGCTCATAGCTATTTGCAAGTGAAGCCGCGTGAATGGTGTTGTGTGCTCGGGATTCAACTGTTGTCCACCCACATCGAACCATTCAACCCAAGTGAGCTTGCTCACTAAGGCTCACCATTATTCGCTTTTTAGAGTTTTCTTTGCATTTTCTATTAATTTTATTTGAGTTTTGGTGTTGCAAAAATCTTTTTTTTGGGTTGAAGTTTAGTGTTTATGAACACTGTCCAATTTGTGTTCATAAACACACTAAATTTTTGGAAATTAATCTTCTATTCAAGCATCGCTCTCTTGCATGGGGTAGATAATAATATTGTTGGTTGTTTCCACGCCATTGAAAAATCTGGGGTTGTTTCATTAGGGTTTATTTTGCAAATATTACAGTCATAGTTTACCATTTATGTTTCCCTAGGGTTTATTTTGAAAATATTACAGTCATAGTTTACCATTTATGTTTCATAGGTTCTGCATTATCATATACCCTGGTTATCGTATTCTTTCTCATAGGTTCTACATTATCATTGACTCTAGTTATCGTATTCTCATAGGTTATGCATTATCATTGACTCTGCTTATCGTATTTTCACAGGTTATGCATTATCGTTGACTCTGCTTATCGTTTTCTCATAGGTTTTGCATTATCATTGACTCTGCTTATCATATTCTCATAGATTCTACATTATCATTCACTTAGGCTATGTTCTCTGTTTCATAAACCAAAAAAAATAATGTGGATTAATCTTTTTTTAGGTTTTGCTTCATCTATTCAGTGACTTTAAAAATGTATGTTGTTTCTATGCCATAGATAAATATGTGGGTGTTATTTTTTTATGGGTTCTACTCCATCAAATCAGTCATATACATATGTGATAATTGTTAAACTCTTAATGTTTTCCATTCCTAAGCTTCAAAAATAATTGGCTACATTATTGACTATTTTATAGTCAAAATAAATAGATTTAAAAAGATTCCATCAATTATACAATTAATTATGAATCCAATAGCTTATATCATGCTAATACGACCATTGCCAACTATTATCGAATAGAATAATTGATAAAGTAATTTAGATCTTTTGAAACAATTTTGAGAAAAAATATATATTATTAACATCTAACACATTATGTTCTTTCATGGATTTATATTTTATCAAATTATAAAACCTAATAGATGTATTAGTATTCCTACCTCTCATAGAAATATTAAAAAGAATATAACTACTTAAGTGTGAGATTTTTAAATTTTAGAACCAGAGATTGCTATCTGAGCTAATTAATATGGACTTTTCCTTTAGAATACAATGGTTAGGCTATTAATGTCTCACGTCTCATATAAATTGTTTTATTTTAAAAGAGCCTAATTTTTTTTATGTAAAGTTTTCTAGTTCTTGTATCTTTGACACACAAACAAGGGCCTAGTCATGTGGGCAGTCTTGATTATTTAACAATATCCTCGAATCTGTGTTCTACCATTCACCTGCACCGATATAATGTGCTCGATATTTGTTCGATTAATGTTATTCAGTACCATTTGTAGGTGCCATTGATATTACCATATATTACCATAAGCGTAGTTAATAAATTTGTAGGTGTCATTGATATTACCATATATTATCATTCACTTAGGTTGTGTTCTCTGTTTCATAAACCAAAAATAATAATTTGGGTTAATTTTTTTTTAGGTTTTGCTTCATCTATTCAATGAATTTCAAAATGTATGTTGTTTATGTGCCATATTTAAATATGTTGGTGCTATGGGTTCTGCTCCATCAATTCAGTTATATACATATGTGATAATTGTTAAACTCTTACTGTTTTCCATTCCTAAGCTTTATATTGTTCTTCATTACAGCCATTACAGTCGTGGGTTAATGTTAACATTTTGATTAATGTTATTCGGTACCATTTGTAGGTGTCATTGATAAATTTGGGGGTGTTAGGTTTTTCATAGGTGTTGCTTCATTCATTCATTAATGCTATTTTCTTTAGGTGCCATTCATTAATTTGGGGGTGTTATGTTTCACAATGGTTATGATTCATCAATTCAGACATGCAATTATTGGAGCTTTTTTTATTTCTATTACAAATTTTTGGGGGTCTTCTTTTTTTCATAGGTTTTGCTTGATTAGGTACTGTAGATATTTTTGGGGGTGTTACCTTGTTTGTAAGTTCGACTTCATCATGGTTAGTCATCATCTATTCTACTAGTTTTGGGTGCCATTTGGAATTTTTTGGGTGATATGTTTTTCATGGGTTCTATTTCATCAATTCATTTTTCAACTATGTAGCCTTTTCTGGTGTCATTGATAAATATGGGGGTGTTAGGCTTATCATATGTGCTACTTCATTAAATTTGTAATGCAAATGTTTGTATCTTTTTTTAGGTGCCATTGATTATTTTGGGGGTGTTATCTTTTGCATAGGTTATTTTTCATCAATTCAATCATCCAATTATTGTAGCTTCTCTTCGTGCCTTGGAAATATATGGGGTTGTTCTATTTTTGTTAGGTTCTGCTTCATCAATTCAGTCATGCATATATTGTACCTTTTTTAGGTACCATAGATAATTTTTGGGGTCTTCTCTTGTTTGTAAGTTCCACTTCATCAATTCAGTCATCTATTCTACCAATGAATAATTTCCCACACTGATACGCCGGTCCTCCACAAGTCACGAAAAAAATCTTGCATAAAAATGCACGATGATATCAAACACATATTGGATTTTAAATGCATGTTTAATCGTTTATATATATGCATATGCATATGTATAGACATATACATAGACATATGTATATGTATATCAAATATTTAATGCACACGCAATTGTATTTATTTTGAAACAAAACAATTACACACTGGTTGCCAAACATGATGAAGTGCATCCAAATTGTATATGCTTAAGGTCTTTGCATCTTCTTTATATATATGCATATGTATAGACATATACATATGTTTATGTATATGTATATGTTTATGTATATGTATATACATGTGTATATGTATTTGTATATGTGTATATACATATACATGTACATATACTACTTTCATGACATCCTGCGTATTTTTCGAGCCAACCTGCATTCAATGCTCCTAGTGCCTCGCACACTTTGTCAACTTTACAACCTTTCATTCTAGCAAGTTCTCGTTTATTCTTCACAACAATGGCAATGTATGTGTATGTGTATGTGTATGTGTATGTGTATGTGTATGTGTACATGTATGTCTGTGTGTATGTATATGTATATGTGTATATGTATATGTAAATGTGTATGTGTATATGTAAATGTGTATAGATGTGTGAAGAGGTCCTAAGTGGACTACCTTTCCACGTCTACTTCTCTCACTCGACCACCCTAACACTCCACTGTGTCACATTTATCACTCATTGCCCCTTGCTATACTTCTCTACAGTCGTGTTTAATTCACTTATGTCTATGTATATGTATATGTCTATGTGTATGTGTATGCTTCATCAATTCGAACCTGCAACAATTGTATCTTTTTTTGGTGTCATTGATTAATTTGGGGGTCTCCTCTACTTTATATGGTGTGCACGTGAACTTGGATTGAGAGCCTTCCACACCAATGCAGGCATCACTTTCACATTAATCACAACTACACAACATAAACAAGGTGCCAAGTCAACACAATTCAAACCCATCTCACCCATCTTTGACCGACTGGCGAACCCATTACAACCATGTTTCCCATCGTAGCATAACCAAACCAACAAGCAAATGCATCCGCCTGTCTCATCAATCATGACACCTACAACACATATCAACATGATTCTGCCCCATCTCACCAAGTAGGGTGTGCACGTAGTCATGGTGAACTCCAAATTCCCATTTGCTTCCATTTTTACAAGTTGTAAGGCACCCATTATTAAAAACAATTGCAAACAATACACCAAACTAATCAACTAAAGAATTAATGGTTAAAATCAATCAGATTCACCAAACAACCATCAATCAGATTCAAATAATTCTCAATTCAAATAGCCATGAAAACCTTCAAGTATTCATATGTATTACTATAGAACAATAATGAGCAGTAAAACTTTGTTACAACATGTATTTAGGGGACCTGGTTTTCCTAAGGCCTTTCATGGTTGCCTATGTAGCACTTCACAATTGAAAGGTCCAATTGTGGAAAAGTGCAACATAGATTACCATTACAAAGGCTTTGGGAAAATCAAATCTCCCTAAACCATTATATCTTGTAACAATTGCACAAACTTTGACACTGCAAATTGTGTTTAATATTTGTATGGTTGGAAGTTACAATTGTTTTCATGGTTCCAACATCAAGGTATACTATTCAATTAATTTGAGGGGGTTCTATTTTGCATAGGTTATCCTTCATCAAATCAGCCCTACAAAAATTCTATCAATTTTAGGTGCCTTTGATTAATTGCAAGTGTGTTCTATTTTTTGGGTTATTTGATTCATTTGGGGGTGTTATCTTTTTAATAGGTCCGGCTACATCAATTCAATCATGCAACTATTGTAGCTTTGTATTTGAATCACTTAGGGGACTTGGTTTTGTGGAGGATTTCAATGGTTACCTATGCAACACTTCACAATTCAAATGGAATTGTGGACCCGTGCAGCATAGGTTGCCATCAAACTAGCATTCATAAAATCAAGTCTCCCTAATTCATTACTGAATGCAACAATAGACATGACTATAAGGGAGAGGAGCCAAAACGTGCGCATCCAATTTTCTATGGTCTACATTAACAAAACAACCATATTTATATGACTAAATTGAAGAACAACAAAACATATTTCTATAGCATATAGATACATATTTACGTGACTGAATTGATGAAGCAAAACCAATGAAAAAGACAACCTATGTGTATGTGTATATAAATGTATGTGTATATGTGTATATATATATGTATACACATACATATATGTATATAGAATTGCTTACATGCATTATTTTGCTTACCAACAATATATTTATGTCTCTATAGCTTAGCTAACTAAATTGATGAAGCAGAACCTATATGTATATTTGTATGTGTATGTGTTATGTATATGTATATGTGGATGTCGATGTGTATGTGTATGTGTGTGTGTACATATGTGTGTGTGTGTGTGTGTGTGTGTGTATCTACAATTGCTTACATGTAGAACCTATGAATAAGAGAACCCCAAATTTATCTATGGCATCGAAACAACCAACACTATTATTTGTTACTGAAATAAAAAATTGTAGCATTGATTATATGCATTCATTTGAAAAATAGAACACCCCCAATTTTATCTATGGCACAGAAACAACAAACAATGTTATGTATATGTATATGTGTATGTGTATATATATTTATATGTATACATTTATGTATATTTTTGCATATATGTATATATATAGATGTGCATATGTATATAGAATTCCTTACATGCAGAACCTATGAAAAGTAGAACACCCCCCGATTTTATATATGGCATGGAAACAACAAACAATGTTATGTATATGTATATGTGTATGTGTATATATATTTATATGTATACATTTATGTATAGTTGTGTTTGTGTGTGTGTATATATATATATATATATATATATATAGAATTGTTTACATGCATTCATTTGAAAAATAGAACACCCCCAATTTTATCTATGGCACGGAAACAACAAACAATGTTATGTATATGTGTATGTGTATGTGTATGTGTATGTGTATATATATTTATATGGATACATTTATGTATATTTGTGTGTGTGTGTGTGTGTGTGTATATATATATATATAGATGTGCATATGTATATAGAATTTCTTACATGTAGAACCTATGAAAAAGAGAACAACCCCAGGTTTATGAATGACATCAAAACAACCAACAATATTGTTTGTTACTGAAATGAAAAATTGCAACATTGCTTACATGAATTCATTTGCATGACTGAATTGAATCACTGCAAAAAAATAGATGTGCATTCATTTGCATTCATTTACATTGAATTGAAGATGAAGCAACACCTATGAAAAAAGATAACACCCCCAAATTAATCAATGGCACCTAAAAAAGATACAATAGTTGCATGATTGAATTGTATATGTATATGTGTATGTGTATGTGTATGTGTATGTGTATGTGTATGTGTATGTATATTTATATGTATATGTATATGTGTATGTCTATGTATATGTATATATACATATACATACATATATATATATATATATATATATATATATATATATAAGTCTATGTATATGTATAAGTAACAATAGAAAGAAGTTGCTTGTAACGTTCACCAACCATCGTCTATCCATCTCTTAACTGGAGTCTGAGCATCACAAGTTGTGGTAAAGTTTTGAAACTTGTAGAGGATGAACCGAGCACGAAGTGGCATGCAAGTGAAGAAAAAATGAGAACTTGCTAGAATGAAAGGTTGTAAAGATGGTGAGAAGAGTGAGGCACTAGGAGCATTGAATGCAGGTTGGCTCGAAAAATATGTATGTATATGTATATACATATGCATACATATACATATGTATATATACATATGTATATACATAATTATATGTATGTATATGTATATACATATACATACATATACATATGTATATGTATATAGATATGTATATACATATTTATATGTATGTATATGTATATACATACGTATATGTATATGTATATGTATAGGTTGGCAAGTATATGCATTGAACAAAGGAGAAGAGATGTTCATTAAACACGAAAGTCGAGAAGTATAGCAAGGGGCGGCGAGTGATAAATGCAACGCAGTGAATTCTTAGGGTGGCGGAGTGAGAGAAGTAGATGTGGCAAGGCTGTCAAATTCAGACGATGTGCCACACAGGAAGTGGCACCCGAGGTGCCTACGTATCGGTCGAGGGGTCTTTTTCTATTTTTAAAACGCGTGGAAAAATATCATCCTCCCATGTGGAAAATTAGATCAAAAAAAGGAATAGAAAATGACAAAATGTCAATGAAGAAGCAAACATTGCAAATTACATAGAACAAACATTGTGATATGATCATAATACATTGCAAATCAAAACAATAACAATGCATCTGTAATTATCATATAGTTAAAACTATCAACGAAGAAGCATACATTGCAAATCAAAACAATAACACACATTGCAAATTACATAACACTTTTTGGAATCTGATCAGATTACTTCACAAACCAAAACAATAATGCTCAATCTATACTTATCATAAAATTAAAACTATCCACAATTTCGATGCATTTGTAAATATCAAAATTTCTAAATTGTATGAAACTTGAATTGCATGTGAAAACCAAAAAAAATGAAACATCTAGCTGTTGTTGTGGGGAAATGGATCTTGGCTGGTTGGGGTGCCACTTGTCATGTTCTCGTCCCCTTCCAATCAACGAGGAGTGTTGCATACATGAGTGGGACTTGGAGTGGTAAATTAGGTGCAAGTGACATGTGTTGGGGGTAGTGGTGAACACATCTGTACATCCCGAGTTTCAAATTGATATGGATATTGAGTGCCCTTGAAGTCAGATTGGGAGAGGCTTGAATAATCCATTGTTGTGGAGAACAGAGGGATATTAATGTTGAGAATATCATGAAAGACTCCATTACTTTGAGAAGACAGATTAGAAGGGTTCCTTAACTGCCTCTCTCTTTGTAAAGCCCTTTGTGCCTCCTCAATCTCTCTTTCCTTTCGGTCTTGTTCCTTACGAAGCATCTCTTGCTTCTTTTTCGCATCTCTATCATTTTTCTGTTGTAATTTTTGTTCCTCTTTTTCTTTTCGCAATATCTCCTCAATTCTAGCATTCTCCTTCAACTCCGCTGCCACAAATTTTGTTGCCCTTTTCTCCTTGTCCTGGTGTCTCTTTCTTTCTTTTATCTCCTCGACTTATTTCTTCCTTTGCTCTTGCTCCATTAACAACCTCATGTAGTCATTTGTTGTCAACAGTTGAGACTGTCTGCTGATCCAAACTGCACCAGCTTTGGATAATTTCTTTTGATAGACAATGTGCACAGGCAGCTTGAGGAACTTGTTGATGTGTGGAACTGTTTGTGTTTCTTCTGTCCCATCCAACTGTGTGGCAATGACCTCCTCCACTACCTGTGAGCCCTCTGGTACATCTTCATTGCTTCGTAAATCTGAATTGCAAGGAGCATAGTAATGCCAACTTGAGAAGGGTCAATTTATGGTGGTGGTGATGGGAAAGTATAGGTATCCTATTGTTCTAGGACTTCCAAATCAATGCCCAAGTTCATTGCTCCTTCAACCAACCAGGATGGTTGGCTTCGTTGTGATGGAAGATCTAAACTTTTGTTGAATTGATCAACGGAGTTGTCCACCATGGGAGGGGTGTGTTCATTAACCACTTGTGCAACTGATTCAACAGGACAACTATGAGGTGAATGTTGTGTTTCTGTTGTAGTCTGCAAATGTCCATCTGGAAGAGTGGACTACAATACTGCGACATCATCGCTTGACAGACCAAGTCCAGAAAGGCTGAGAATGTTTCCAACTGTATCAACATCTTCATTGACCACAAATGTCTCACTGGGATGCATGTCGTTGACAAGTGCATCAGGATTCAGTGGCCATATACCAATCCTTTTAAACCCAACTTTGATGTTGTCAACTGTCAAAGCTCTTTTCATTGCTTTGCTACCCAAAATTGCAAGTTTTGTCCTCCTCACTTCAATGTTTGGAAATCTTGACAAAAAAATTGCACTTTTTGATTTGAAGCTTTAAAAGGTGCAAACACACTCACATCCAACGATTGTAGCTTATGTGATGTTTGTGATGGCAATGTTAACAAATCTACACCAATTTCTCTTGCTTCCTGGATGGTTTCGAGTGCTACATGGCTTCCATGGCCGTCAAAGATCAGCAAGACCCTATTGGTGGGTGAGACATCGCCTGGAATTGAGGTTTTGAAGTGGGTCAACCAATCTATGAACAAATCTTTGGTCATCCATGCATGGGGCTGGGTTGCCATACACGCACTTGGTTCATAGTCTATGATGTAATTATCTATGTTCACACTCCCCTTGAACAAGTAGAATACTGGAATGCTCTGCCTAGCAGCATTGACACAACATAGAATGGTTATCCATTCACGACTCTTTGGGATAATGTAAGAGACATTCATGCTACTTTTTCTTGTGAGCACCTTCATGGACCCATTTTTTCCTGCTTGGATGCCAGTTTCATCACAATTCCATATGTGATCAGGACCATATCGCATGGCTTCATATGTTGCAGATAGTGTTTTTTAGAATGAAGCTACAACATCAGCTCTAAGATTGAATTCCCTATCTTTGTCTAGGCCTTCAGCAATTCACAATGCAAGTTCAGGATGTCTGTGCTTGAAATCTGTCCACCAGGACTTCCCTGGGAACCCATTGGTGAAAGGGTTTGGCCTATTATGACATATTTGGGCAACCTCAGACTTAAGATTGACTATCTCAAGACCATGACAAATATCAGCCATTTGCTTGCCCCATTCCACAATAAGATGTTCTTCCTCTTCATTGAGGACTGTTGGCGAACCTTTCTTGGAAGTTGTTGTTAGACCCCCTAGCCATTTGGATAATGTGGTTGTTGGGATTGACCAATTTTTGGAAGCCCCCCTTATTGAAATGTCATTCTCTTCAACGTCATAGAGTGCCCTTTTCATGTCATCTGAAGACCATAGCTTCTATATTTGTTTTACCTTCTGTAGTATTTGAGGTGTAGTAACCTCAATTTGTGGTATATGACGAGTAGAAACCTCATCTACTTGTGCACCAGGATCTACTTCATGGGGGAATCTAGCTCCTCAGTTGTTGGAGGGAAACCTTATCATGGCTCTTTTCTTTTTTTGTTCCCAGTACAGGTCACCTTTGCATTACCCTTGGCCATCTACATAGAATAAGTACAATCAAAACAGTGATGCTTCAAGAGAAGAATAATTAGTTTGTAATGCAGAACATATGAGAATAAGATAACCAGAGTCAATGATAATGCATAACCTATGAAACATAAATGGTAAACTATGAAACACATGCTTGAATGGTTATCTTTATATGTATGAAAAGAGTGATGCTTGAACAGAAGATTATTTAGTTTATGTATGTGTTATCTTTTTAGTTTGTTGCATTTCAATTCAGATAATCTATTCTAACAGTTTAGAGAGTTACATTTATTCTGGAGTGAGCAACATAAGGAAATAGACGAGTAAGAAGCACAAAATTACAAACTATGCAAGGGAGATAGAGTTTAAGAACATCTCATATCTCTTAAGTGCTTACATCATTAACATTCTCATGCACAACAAAGTGAAAACCACACTCACATTTTAATTATGACACAATAGAAAGATTACGAATGAAAAACAATAAGAGTTTAACAAATCTCACATATTTTCAAATAGACGAACTCATTGACAGGCATAAATATGTGTGAATTGATGAAGCAAAACCTATGAAAAAGATGAAAAAAAAACCTAATAAAAATAAAAACCTTAGTGACTGATAATGCAAAACCTATGAGAATAAGATAAGCAGGGTGAATGATAATGTAGAACATATGAAACAGAAATGGTAAACCATGACTAATATTTACCATATAAACGATAATGCAGAACCTATGAGACTACGATAAGCAAAGTGAATGATAATGCAAAACCTATGAAACAAAAATGATAAACTATGACTATAATATTTGCAATATAAACCCTACTGAAACAAAAAAGCTAAACTATGATTGTAACATTTCCAATATAAACCCTAGGGAAACAAAAATGGTAAACTATAACTGTAATATTTGTAGTATAAACTCTAGGGAAACTAAAATGGTAAACTATGACTGTAATATTTGTAATATAAACCTTTGGGAAACAGAAATGGTAAATTGTGACTAATATTTGCACTATAAACCCTAGGGAAGACATATGCTAACGTATGACTATAAAATTTGCAAAATAAACCCTAGGGAAAGCTTTAAATGGTAAACCATGACTGAAATATTTGCAATATAAACCTTGTGGAACATATATGCTAACCTATGACTACAATATTTGCAATATAAACCCTAGCAAAAGATAAAGAAAAACCTGACTGTAATATTTGCAATATAAACCCTAAGGAAACATAAATAAAAACCTATGACTGTAATGATTGTAATGAAGATCAATATAAAGCTTACAAATGGAAAATAGTAATGGTTGTAATGAAGAACAATATAAAGCTCATGAATGGAAAAGTGTGAGGAAAACCTGGAACAATATGGATGCTAGTGCACTGGAATCTGAGCTGGTGCCTCCCCTTGATGTTAACTCGGTGAATTTTGTGTTTGCCACTCCTCCTTTTCTTATGTTGCTCATTGTAGAATAAGTGAATACTTGAAGATTTTCACGACTATTTGAATTGGGAATTATTTGAATTTGATTGATGCTTATTTTGTGTGGTGAAATAAATTGCTGTCCTATTTTGAATTTGAATTTTGGGTCGTATGAATTGGAGATTTGATTGATTTCAGCCATTAATTCTTGAGTTGATTGGTTTGGTTGATTGTTTGAAATTGTTTCCATGTTTTTTTTTGGAATAATGGCGGCCTTACAAGACTGTTAAATGGATGCAGGTGAGATATCTGTCTTTGGCTCCAATACGTGTGCACCCTACTTGGCAAGATGGGATAGATTGATGCCGATACATGTTGTAGGTCTCATGGTTGAAGGGATAGGCGAATGCATTTGATTGGTTTGGTTATTCTACGCCGGGAAACATGGTTGTAATGGGTTCACCAGTCGGTTAAAGATGGGTCATATGGGTTTGAATGTTGTTGACTTGGCACCTTATTTATGTTGTGTAGTTGTGATTAATGTGAAAGTGACACCTGCATTGGTGCAACAATTGGGTTTACCAATTTACGGGGAAGGGTGCATGTCTTAATGTTTGGGTTGTTTAATTTCCATGTCGGAATGCTACTTGTTATATGTCAGATACAAGTTGGATACACTTCATCATGTTTTGCTGCCAGCGTGTACTTGTTTTGTTTTCAAATGAATATTATTAAGTGTGCATTTTAAATCTGATTTATGTTTGATGTCATCGTGTCTATTTATGGAAGATTTTTTTTGTTAAGTTGTGGAGGACCGGCGTATAGGTGTGGGCCCCAACGAGCGCATGTCCCATTGCACGTTACGGCCCTTGCCTACGTACTGGCTCCTCTCCCCTAGTGCATGTCTTCTTTAGCCATCTATTTGAATTCCTTCATTGGCATCTAGGCAAGGGCAATCAAAATTCTGTAGAATGTTGGCTATTGTAATTTAGGCGCCATCACTTATATGTTGATGTTAGTAGTTACCAATTCTAAAGACAATGTGTTGAAGGGCTGAGTAAGGGAACCACGTCTTGTATCTTATTTAGGTTTCTTCCTACTCTTTGCTGGACCCTGCAAGCCTTTCCTTTGTTTCTCTTGGCATTATCTTATGCACTATTAGATTTATTTGTGAAGGCTGAATCATGGGATCATGGTACATATTATAGTCATAGCTGCTCATGGTTTCTGAAGGATTTAAAAATTACAAAACAAAACTCTAACAATAAAAAAAAAAATATTTCACATGAAACTGAATCACATAACTGCTGCCACCCGTACATAACTGCCTTGTTAACAGATAACAGAAAACTGGTTGATAACAATGTTTATTATCCTATAGTTTCAACAAAAAAAATCTTAAACTTGCAAACATAGTGTGGGCCCGCATGACAAGCAGTTATTCCTAGGCAGCTCCATTTGGATCGAAATAAATACGAGTTCCTTGGCATCAATTATCTTTCTTTGGTCTTCGTAGCATTGTTCTAATGGCCATTTTCCATGATAGGCCACATAAGTAGAAGCCTCTTATGGGCGGCAGGAAGCTGGCAGTTTCTGGAGGACATGTGATCATTGATGGGAGTTTATGACAAGAAGATATGTCTTAACTTAGGCATCCATTTTCTTGAGGTTGCATTCCTTGGACAAGCATTACTTCTTCATTTTGACATAAAACTATGAAATCACCTTCTTATGAAGTCAAATATATATAATTATGTAATGAGGACTGTGATAAAGCAGCAAGGAGAGTGTAGTAGAGAAGCAATGAAATATCTTCCTCCTTAGCTGAGCACTGAGAGATGAGAGAATGTAAGAAAAGTATGTAGTAGAAGGATACAAAGGTATTTTTATTTGATTAGCTGATGCAAAAACTTCTTGTTATGTGTCTGAGGGTGATAGATGTGAGATTGAGAGGATTGTAAAGTCCCTATTGCTAGAAAGTATGCTTTTGGGGCAAGTAGGTAATCTGATTTTGATAAATAAAGATAGTGTTTGTTTTTATTGATGCGTAATTGAGTTGGGCATGGTAATGGCTGCAAATTCTTGTCATATCTGATTTGTCTAGTGGCTGTAAGTGATCATGTGTGTGGCTACTAGAATTTTCTGCCCTTCACTAAGCTCCCGATTCTAGATTGTCATTAGCATAATTTGGTATCATCTTCATATTAGCTGATTATTATTGCTATCATCATAAAAGAGTGCCATATTTTTAAAGTAGCCCCAACTTAAATTGACATTATCTTTTTGTTATTCGAAAGATTGGCACTGGCCATATATTCATTTTCAAGAGAAACATGTAATGTCCCCTTTTAGTATATTCCTAAATTTAGGCCTTCAAAACAATAATAATCACTAAAAAGTATCAACTTTATGGTTATATTCAGATTAATACATAAAATATCATAATATTGGGAGGAATACACCATAGCTAAAACATCATAATAGTTAGATCTATAGTTCATAGCATCATTAACATTTGAATTCAAAATATCTTAAAATCATTTATGGTTATTCCAAGGCATATTCCTACAACCAATCATATTAGGAATTCACTTGAAATGTTTGCAATCCGTAGTCTCAGGGATGGTTATCCTTGTATTGCGAGAGCATGGGTAGATCCTCGTCCATCCATCTCGGGGTGGCGTACTTGAGAAGACCCTCAATCCCAAGAGCACTCATCCACCTCCTGGCCCACAAACATGGCAAAATCTCAGGTCCACTCCATCCCTCAGTCCACCTTGGAGGTGCTCCATCCTCCTTGAACAAGCCTATGAGCACTCATTCGCCTCCTAGCCCATGAACACTCCAACTCAGGGTGGCATGCTTGATAAGATGCATGAAGACTGTCTTCCTCAACAAGCCCAGGAGCACTCATACACCTCCCGGCCCATGAGCGCTCCATCTCAGGGTGGCGTGCTTGATGAAGGAAAGGTCAATACTTCACCTCTTGTGAACTCGGAAGGTTGATTGACCTCCCTATTTGCAAAACACTTCTATAAATTCGAAATAGATTGCGAAAGGAATCTACTATATTCATTGGTAATAAAATATATATCTATTTCTAATTTATATTCTCAAACTTACTCCCCAATAATATTCTTGCTGAAACAATTATTTTTTCCAATAGATAATTTATATTCCAATTTCTTATTTTCCTTTTTTCCAATCACATCCACTTCATCCCTCTCCCAAGAAAATGGACTCCCCTTTATATCTTCATATCTTCATAAAATGATGCACCCTTTGGAATAGAGATCTCCTTTCCAAAGGTTATGACTTTTTGTTTGAACTTAATGTTATTTTATTTTATTCCCAAGCGCTGCCCTCAAAACTCTATTAATTATTAATTATTTAATTTCTTTTGGAATCACTGCATACTAATAAGTATCGCTGGTCTTGCTAATTAATATGTATCGCTGCCTAAATACAGATCACTGCCCTTTGTAGTTTTCTTTGCCCAGGCTTAGTTTAAAGTGCTGTGATTTGTGAGAATCTTGTCTTCATGAAGGTGGGCGAGTTGGGGGGTGGAGTGTGACTAAACAATTTCTTTTAATGATTGTTTGTAGAACGTGGGCTCCTTGTGGGTTTCAAATTTATTCATGAGCCAAGAAGGTTGCCCCAAAAGCAACAATCTGTAGCCTTCGAAATTAAAATTTCCATAGAACTTCCATCCACTTCTTCTGAACATCTAACTCGCAATAAAGGTTCATAATTTAAAGACATAAATTTTCAGTCATTAGCTTGAAGTTTCTGGATTTGACTGTGTAAACATTTTTCCATCAATATTTTGGATCACAATTCTCTTCTCTTGCTATCTGCATCCTGATAATGGATCATGGAATGTGATCTGAAATATTGATGGAAAATACTTACAAAGTCAAATCCAGAAACTTCAAGCAAAAGGTTAATTAAATCAAAGAGAATGAAACCATGAACTAGATTATAGAGCTCCACTCTAAAGGGGGTGTGGTTTCTCAGAGACAACAGCTTCCATGCTACCAATAATAGATTGCATAAGAATTATTAAGTGTCATTTTATATCATGTCAGGAAATAACTCTTATACCTCCATATAGAATGGATAAGTTTGTCTCTCATATCGCTCAGTAACATACTGCAAATCATGAAACATGATCGATACCAGTGTATTATCAACAAAGTACGAAGAATAATGATTTTCTGCTCTTTAATGCATGCATAAAATTCAATTATTGAACAGTAGAATATTAAAGTTTCAACATTGAGAAGTTGATTTTGAAATCTCAGTTCTAAATTACTCAGTAAGCATGCACCTCTATTAACAAAATATATCAATTTCAAATGATATCAATACATTGGTTCCCATCTACACTTGGTGAATCACAACTGCAGCCCATATTCATTTTTCTGCATCACCTTGAAACTATGACAAATACAGAAAAGCCTCATTGCATGATGAATGCAAAATAATGTACTCACATTTATTCATTAAACAACAGCACTTTTAAATCAGTTATCAAATCTGCAAATCATGATTTTGGAACTCCTTGTTGAGTAAAAAGAAAGACAGTAATCTGAGAGTCAGTATACTCGAGCTTTTGGAGGAAATGTTTCCACCTCACCATCCAAAGTGTTCATATGGACAGGCCTATAGGCCAAACGAACCTTCCCATTTTCCCAATACCTGCAGGAAAATAAAACCGCAAAATCATTGTCAATTAACACATTCATTAACTACATTTTCTCCATATTTTTTTTCCATTTTAACTCTCTTAATAAAATCTGTCAAAGCATACAAAACCAAATTTTAATGTGCATTTATCATATCAATATACATAGAGATTTTTATGCCCATACTGCTATTTTGAACTTTTCATAGCAAATAATAGAACTCGAAACATTTTATCAGAAGTGGAGAGTTTGGCATTGCTACATACTTTCTGGCAGAAAAGTTATAGTTTTGAAGGACCAATAAATAGACAATGGAACAACTAAAACGAGTGCTGTTAAGTTGAACCACTTTATACAAAATATAACTCAAAAGAAAATATCCAGGTCTACTAACTTACTGATCATTTGTTTGTAACTAAGATTAACACTTTCAGAGAAAGGTTTCATGGTCAAGTGAGCTATGGAAGCAACTCATTCCAGATACTCAACTGAAATAAACTTGACCTGGGGCCCACCCATTAAAGGACAATAAGAATATTGTACTATCGTCAAAGTGTTTTATTGCAGACAAAAGAAAAAGGGAAAATTACTACAGTATAAGGAAAGATTATACCATCTGCCATATCTTTTTAACAGGAGCAACTACCTCTGTTAGATGATATTTTGCAAACATAATACTGTCATTATAGTAATCTAATACAATCTTTGAGGAATTTTTTATTTTGTTTGGTCAGTCTTGACTGAATTTTATTTTCTCTCCTTTTTTTTTCTGATTTAAAAAAAAAAGCATATTCAAAGTATACTGGAAAAACAGACATGAAATCCAAGCCCTCTTAAATAGCCAAAACGATCTGCTGCAAGGATAGAATAGGACAAATCAAAGTTATAGTCTGCTTTACATAGCTTTTATGACAAAAAAACAGCCCTTAGAGCATAACTACTTAAGATGCAGGTTCCCCACCACAAGGAGGAAGGTTTGTACTTCGTAGTTTTTCAGTGCTCTGTTAGTCCTGATTTGGAGCCTCCCTCCCTATGGTACACCAGTGTATAGCTGCTGGTCTGGATGAGGGTTTGAAAATATTTTGTCGCCAATAGCAGCTGCCAGTCTCTGGTTCCAAACCCATAGCTTAAGGATGGGTAGCCTAGAGTTTGGCTTGCTGTGATTTTACAGTCTGCTGCTTTACTTCAGCAAGGTGGTAGTTTTGCTTTTCAGTGGTTACCATTAAGATTTGTTTTATCGCCTTTGTTAGACTTTTGCAGCTTTTGATAATTGTGAGTTAGATAAATGAGGTAGTCAGCAATTTTATCTTGGCCATTTTGAAGTTGATGAAAGTAGTCAGATTGTTGTTGAACACATTTTACCAGAACTACTATGAAGTTATCCTCCATTTCTTTCTCCATGCCCTTAGAATCTTAGATTTTGGGCAACCTCAAGGATACTTTCATTGATTCTTTTCAGCACAGCTTGCAGAGGTCTCCCTATCTTCTTTTTCTTCTGGGTGTAAGTGGTTCCAAGGTTGTACTGGGGTGAGCCAAATTGTGTCCAAAAGGATTTTCCTCATTAGGGAGTGGCAAGAATCTAGGACCAGGAGTACATTGGTTTTGGTAGGCCTGGGAGATTCCATGCATCACCATGCAAGAGTTGTCAGTTAGAAAATTGGGGATGTAGAGAGGCTAAAAGTGGAAGGAATTTTTAAGCGGTGCATTTAGACTGGACAGCCTGAAAGAGGTCCTTGTCTATGAGCAATTGGGTTGGTTTCGTCAGTTTTTCTTTAGCTCCATAAATCTTGTATGGAGAAGAAATTGCAATATACCAGCAATAGATGGAAGGGAGTACCTGAGTGCTGACAAAAAAATAACCCAAGATTGGTAATCTAATGTGAGTGCTCGGTGTTTTTTGTTGGAGAACCCTGAATATTCTGGCTTGGCTCTTCTGCATTAATGGTGATGGGTTGAGTCTCTTTGCGTGCAGTGATCTTTCTGATTTAAGCGTGAAATGTGGCTTGGGGATGTTTCAACTTCAAGGACTTGGGGCAGGGACAAAATGTCAAAAACCAAATAATTTGAGACAGTCCACCAAATTTGATACACCATTTTGTGGATGGCTTGCCATGACCATTCTGGGGATATCAGGCTATTCCACTGGGCTGCATTATTTTTGTTAAGTTAAAAAGAAGACCCCAAGAAAAAACTAAACCAATTTATTAAAACCCCTTCCCTAAAACTAGATGAAACACTGAAAACACTTCAGTTTCTGCATGAATCTGCACTCAAAATGTTATGGAGCTTCTTCCAAGAATTCTGTAACGACAACTAACTGTATAAGAAACAACTTTTTGTCAAAATACATCTTATGGATTCATCATGCAAAGTTGCAAACCATGGAAAATCAAGACTTTGTTCATACCATTTAGATTTTATGTTGACCATGTCAATTGTTACAACTTACAGCTAAGTTATATGGTAATGAATCATCAATATACTTCAAAGTTTGTCTTCTCTAGTAAATAGTATATAGTGACATATAGTACAGGTAATACTAATATCGAAGTATGGGCATGCCACATAATATGAAACAACTCAGTGCAGCTCTTGTGGAATCTAACTGTAGTATCAACCAAAAACCAAAGCATGTGACAAGTTCTAGTCTTTTGTGCCTATCTCCTTTCTAGTAAATAGTATATAGTGACATATACTATAGGTAATACTAATATTGAAGTATAGACATATCACATATTATGAAAAAAATCAGTTCAGCTCTAGTGAAATCTGATTGCAGTATCAACCAGAAACCACAAGCACATGCGGCAAGTTCTAGTCTATTGTACCTACTTTCTTTTTAGATTATAATATCACACCAATGTTTGAATGATCAGAAAATAAGTTTCAAGGATGATTAAAATTTCAGCTTTTTTTAGCTTACTTAAAGATATTTTATTTTTTAAATTTTTATATTATTTTGATGGCTGTCCCACCTCCATCCCCTTGCCATCCCAAAATCTGGACAATTTTTTTGCAATTCCAAAAACATGGGGAAACACTGATTTATAGACCTATCAAACCAGTTTTACACTTCTCCTATTGTGCATTGCTAGCACCATTGAAGTCCCAAGTTTGAGCAAATCAATTTGAAGGAGCTTTTGAAATTATGGGAGGTGGGGCATAGGTTTTGTGTAGATTACATGACATCACAAAATCATTAAAGTTTGCAACATTCTCTACATTATATTTGACTTTGAAAAATGGCATGACCTAAGTGTTAGATGCAGAGAGACATTCTCAGATGGTTGAATGGGTTTGCAGTTTGCTTACATGGCGAATGTAAGTAAGAATCTCATCAAAGGTTTGGACCAACTCTTTGCCAGCTTTTCCTTGCACTCAGATTTACCTATTATGTATTTTCCATTATGGCTTTGATTAGCTGAATCTGTAGGCTTTGTTGATAGACAATTGTGTTTGCTATAATGCATAGTGTGAGGCTTTGTATAAGCCTGTAAAACCTTTTCCCACTCATCCATAAAAGACCTGTGAACCAATATAATTTTCTCCAAATCTGAAGAGAAAATAGACGCTATTGCTTTGCTGAGAGGCATGTCAATCACTCCCATGGCAGGGAAAAATAGTTAGTGTTTTATTTCCTTCCATGGGTAAAAGTATCGGGAGCACCATGTGTTTAATGGGATTGTGTTTGTAAATAGGCGATAAGTGTGAAGAGTGGATTACGCAGTTAGGGGGTGGGGTATTAGAGAAAAGGCAGAGTAGTAGGTGTTAATTTTATGATCAGATGTAAAGCACAGAAAATTAATTCAAATATCAACACAATAACACGGCAGATACCCTCGGAAAACCCTCTACTTGAGGGAGAAAAACCCAGCAACAATATATCACACATATATTGAATGTCAACACAAATTGTCTCCTTTACAAGAGGCCGATATGAAGGCCAAATATAAGCACCACAATCTGATGCAATACAGATACAAACAGAAGTAATTCGCTGATTATAAACTCAGCCTTCAATGAATATAACAATCTGCTCTTCTACAGAATTCGCACCAAGAACATCGAACTATCTTGAACAATGAATGACAGCACCTCTCTTAGATGCAAAATAGAATAATAGATTTCTCCTTGAAGTCGATCTGCTGCTACAGAATTACAATCTGCTGTAAGTGTCTGCTGTAAGTGCGAACTTCTCCTTGATATGCGAATTATATGATTGAACTTGATAATAAAATGAGAGATCATCACCTTATATTTATACAAATCATTGTCTCTTCATGTAGGTCGGCCTCATAAGAAAATAGCAATAATTAAATAAATATAATTTCTTTAATGAGGTCGGCCCTATTTGATTATTCACAATAATTAAATATTATAATATAGAGCCAAGTGAAGTGCCTCTTCACTTTAGTTATCTCAATAAATGAATAGCCATTATGCTCTATGAATTTATGTCTTCATTCGAGGCTGGAAGAATAAGCCCGAAGCTGCTATAACATCAACAGTAGGAAAGCATTATGAAAAGGAAAAGCGGTTGTATGGGGAAGGTCACATTTAGGGAGAATGGTTAGAATTATATTAAAGGGCAGATATTTAATGTGATTTAATTTTAAATTGGGCCTTGTCTGTATCTTAGGTGATAAAAGGGACTCCTTTTAAAAGGGCAATGTTTTTTGAAGTATTTTACTTTACAATTCTATTTTTTTCAATTACAACATTTTGTGAACAAGAGGTCACTGGATCAAGAGTTGGTATAGCTATTCTAGTAGTCATGTCTACAATCCAGAGTCATCATATTCTTCTTTTTTCTAATTCATGGGTAATTTTGAAAGGGCCCCAACCCTTTACCATCTAAAAAGCAACAATATAGCAATAATCACATCAAGACAACAGCCTAGACAGTAAACACGCAATATATAAAACAGAGCTGCAACACAGGAAGCAGACAGGAGACACAAAGCAAAGCAGAGACACCCTCCCAAATGGTAGCCTTGATTCTTTTTGGCTGCAGGTCTAGAACCACTTGATTCCAAAGTTCTCTGCTTTGGCTACCATTAACAACAATATGTGTTGTTTCTTTAATGCAAACCTCCTACATATTTCACCCCAATATGAGCCATCTTTTTTGGATTTCTAGTACTTATGACACATGGCTGATCACCCAACACACAATAATTAATGAAAGGTGGAGCTTTCTTACTATCCAAGGCCTAGTCAAGCAGTAATGGCACAAACTAAATTTTCTCCTCCAAAGAAATACACTTTGAATATTGATAGCCCACAACATTATCCTTCTCCAAAGAACTGATTTCCCTTCTTACCAACCAACCTCTGTTACCCTATCACAAGCTGTCTCCCTGCAAGTGATTTCTTGACACTTTTCTCCTCAAACTGCCAATCCTGACTTCTATCTTCCTTCTCACCGGGTCTCCTCTCTGCCCTTTCCTTGACCACCTGATTTACAATCTGATTAGGCATCTCATTTTTCCAAGACCCCTGGTTATTTTTCTTACTCAAGCAGTTTCACACAATGTGACCCAATTATTTCTCTCAATCCTCAGGTGCTTCGGGTCTCCTCTCAGCCCTTTCCTTGACCACCTGATTTACAATCTGATTAGGCATCTCATTTTTCCAAGACCCCTGATTATTTTTCTTACTCAAGCAGTTTCACACAATGTGACCCAATTATTTCTCTCAATCCTCAGGTGCTTTAGTATTGAAGTTCCTCACAGGTCTTTTAATTTTAATTTTAATTTTTGTGGGATTTGATCCTTTTATATTTTTAAGTCATCTCAAGATGACAACCATGAATGGTCATTTACACTTAAATGACATTTTATTTCCTCATATATGTTGGCAATAATTACAAGGCAAGGAAAACAACTTAACACACAAGAACCTCTAAGAAGTTGTTAGTATGGGGAAGAGGAGTAGAATATGATCACCACTTTCATCTAGCATTAGTGGTGAACTCGCTAAAAGAGGAAATGTATCAAGTTTTCATAGTTGTACACAATTCCAGCTTCTTCTCCAAGATGCTTTGTCTTCAGAACCCTGCATACAAGTCTTCAATGTTCCAAAACCAATGAAAACCAACTTATTCACATGAAGGGGACCCTTGTCTGGTCTTCCTTGACTGAAATGAAGAAATAACCTTTCAGTTGTAATCAAGATCCAATTTTTGGATCAGATGGTTTCCTCGAATAGCAACCCTTCTTTTGTAGTAGGGCTGTTGTAACTTGTAAGTGCTTTTTCTTCAATGGTTACCAAGATAAAAAATCAGGTCACTCTAGTTGGACCAGTAGGATCATGGTGAACTTTCAAGACTTCTAAGTAGGAGACTCTTTCTAGTGTAAAGCTGAGGTTTTTCTATGCATGGCGATTTGTGAGGTGGATTATAGGGTAGTAAAGAGGTTCCAAAACATCTCAGTGTCCTTTCATTCAAAGAGAAAACATCAACTTGAGGTATAAATGGGAGTTTGACAAATTCATCATTTTAAAAAAGAGGTGAACTCACTAAACATCACAACAAATGCACTATTACAACAACAGACGCTCAAACCCTAGCAGCAAACAGTCAGTCACACCAAAATGCTGCAACAAATGTTTACTATCAGAAGCAATGAACTCAATTCTAATACAGCCAGTTCATGGAATTCAAAGGGTTCTTAGCATTGAATCAATTCATTTCTCATGTGCCAAGAGGGAGTGTGATAACACCATATCTGTTGTATAATCAAATTCCCAAGAGTTGGTTCAGTTGAGAAACCTTTATTTAATGTCCATTTTACATGTACAAGTGGAAGAAGTCAAGGTTCCATAGTTGCAGGATTGAAGAACAACTGTGAAGGGGCTGGAAATTGTTGTTAAAAGTCTAATTTGCCTAGGAGGTGTTGTAACACTTGTAATTGATTCCTAAGATAGTAAATAATATTCCTTTGGCATACTTTTCTAGGAGTTTTTCACCCTATTTGTGTTTTCTCTAGAGGAAACCACATGTCTAAGTGTGCAATTTGTATTTGAGCTTTTTTTTTGTGTTTCCATATTATTGTAGATTGATGAACATGTTAATATTATAACTTGCATAATATTCAGTTGTTAAACAAAAGAAGGTTGCATTAGTGACTTGACATAATAATTCATTTTCGGTGAGCACTAGAGGCATAACTTGAATATTTTACAGATCAAGTAGTATGAGAGCTATAGTAGCATAGCTAATCTTCAAATTGGAGTTGTAGAAGTAGCATGGCATCTACTATGTCCAGTGGAAGTGGAAATTTTACTCCTTATGAATCTGATATTGGCATGAGAGAGAACAAGAGCTAGAAGAGCAATGGCTAGAGAGGATGATGAAGGGAACTCTGTTTGAAACTCTTTTAGGATAATGTTGCTAGCATTTCAAGTTCAGTATGCAAGATTGACAAGTTGGAGAGCATTATGATAGCTCTAATTGAGAAATTTAGTATGCAAAGTTCCATGAGGAAGAAAAGGAACCAAAGAAAGTTGAATCCGAACAAGGAGAATCATCTAGATGGAGTTCCTTTGAGGCTGAAGCAAAGATGGATATATAGGCCTATGATGGAGAGTAAGTACTTTGAAACTCAATCAATGGATCTTCCAAATGGAGTTGTACTTAAATATTCATAAACTCTCACATCATCAACAAATTTCCTTTGCTAGACTCAACTAGCCCGTCATGCCTTAACTTGGTATGAAAGCTATGCAATGTCCTTGGAATGTAGAAAAGTTCGTCCTATATCTCATTGAAAAGAATTCACAGGTTGTTAAAGAAGCAATTATATCCTATTGCAATGAGGAGCATGTGATGCAATGGCACTATTTCCAGCAAAGACAAAGGCAAAATGTATAAAATTAAAAAAGCAAATTTTGAAAAAGAGCAATCCGATTGGGAAAGGTGTCATGGACAAAGGGGTTTTGATGAAGTGCATTGAAGGCTTGTTTGGGCATCTCAAGGGACCTATTCCAATGACTAAACACTTGGATATTGATGAATTGTGTCCCCACGAACATTATCCATAACATAACAAGAAAGATCATCTTCATTAAAGTGAAACCATAAAGAAAAAGGTCAACGGCAAGGAGGAGGGAAGAGCAAGGGAAAAGATAAAGTAAAGTCCAAGAAGAGTGCTAATACATCAGCCCAAATGAAGGACAAAGGCAAGGAGAAGAATAATTCCATTGTTGACATTGTGACAAAGATAGTCATTTGGATGAAAGGTGTTGGAAACCATACCCAAACATAGCACCTTCATGGATGAAGGATACAACTTCTACCTTCATGAACAAAGGAAAATAAATCAGTGGAGACTCCAATTGAGATGATCATATTTCTTGTGTGATGCAAAAAGAAACTTGTGTGTGAGAGCTCCAGCACTAAGGAAGAAGAGGGGCTTAGGAAATTGTTCCACATCAAAATCCAAATTAAGGACAAGAAGATTGATTCATTGTTCGACACTTGTCCACAAAAAAATCTCATTTCCCAAAAGTGGGCTAGTGATTTATAACATGGATCATCCCTATTCATTTGGTTGGCTCAACTTCAAGCAAGGAGTGGATATCTCAGTCAAGAAGAAAGTAAGTTATCATTTTCAATGGGGTTGATTACAAGGATGAGGTGTTTGTTGATGTTATTCCTATTGATGTGTGTGGGGTTATCTTCGGAAGCCTTTATTTGTATTTGAGCGATGCAATCTACTTTTGGAGACCTCCTCAAGCCAAATATTTGATCAATACTAGTGGTAAATTTTCTCTTTTGTTTTTAAGAGGGAAAGGTGAATATAAAGGGGTACAAGTTCAAAGGCTTCCGGTTTCATGGTCATCAAGAGAAACAAGAAATAAGTGAATTGGTTAAAAAGTTTTTAGATTTGTTCTTGGAGTTGTGAGGAATAGCTAATATTTATCTGATTATAAATAAAATAATATGTGTATTTAATAAAACAATTTGATCATAAGATATTTTGGCAAAAATAAATATTTTTTAATTATAATTTATTATGTTAGATCTTATATTTTAATGATGTTGGAAGAATTTAATGTTTATATTTAATGTTTCGTTATAAACGTCCAAATGTACTAATGTTTCTATTAAGATGTTGCAGGTGGGTAGCCCAGGTTCCTTAATTGTTGGAGACAAGTCCAAATGCCAAATGTTTATTACTGATTTATAATTTGGTCAAGGGAGTTAATGTTGAAAATATAACTTGATTTTTATGTGTGTTTATTTGTGAAAGGGAAAAATGTTTTTATTTGGATTATCCTTTTATTTGGATATTGTATTGGGGAAACTGAAGAGTTGAGAGTTATTTTATTTCCAAAAGGAAATTTGAATAGTTGGGGGGAAGAGGAAATGAAAGATTGTTCTCTTTCTTTATTTATTTTTTGCTTCTAGGAGGAATGGGGGGATGGCTAGAATGAATCTAGTTGTAGGATGGTATTGGCTGGAAAAAGACTCTATGATCTTGGATAGGGTGTTTGGGGTTGATCCTAACTTGGACAGCCAAGGTATCCTTTTGTGTTGTTTATGTTGTTAATGAATTCTTGATAGTTGTTAATTGTATTGGTGGTTTTTGTGTTGTTAATGGATTCTTGATAGATGTTTGTTATTGTTTGTGTAATAGAGGGTTTGGGTGTGTATAAGGAGCTGATCTCGCTTGAGGGCTGAGAGCCTCCTTCGTTTGGGGTTGAGGGCACAAAGCCTCTCTTGGGGATGGTTGATCAATAATGAAAGTATGGAATTGTAAATGATATTGGAAAGCCATGAATGGTAGTTGGTTTATTGTAATGATTGAAGGTGGGTTGGATGATGGTGGTAGTGTGTGGAGATTGTTGGATGGATGGTGGCGGTTGTGTGTGGAGATTTTTGGATGGATGGTGGCGGTTGTGTGTGGAGATTTTTGGATGGATGGTGGCGGTTGTGTGTTGAGAATGAAGTTGTATATGGAGTTGATTGTTTTGTGCCCCAAGAGGGAAGGGAATCCCCCTTCTCCCCCTTTACAAGAATTCGGAGAGCGAATTCATTGTGTGTGGGTCAGTGTTAATGTCTATTTTGATTTCTAATCTATAAGTTGTCATTGGGTTTTGTCTCCCGCTCAGGGGTGGACTTTTTAGTCCTACGGTTGGGTGGAGAGTAGGACTGAGCTACTCCATTGAGTGTTGCAGGATTAAGAGAATGATCTAAAAATTGTTGGTGCATAAGAGTCTTTTGTTTCACTGATTTAATTTGACTATATGATTCAGCCAAAAAGTGCAGATTGTTAAAAGACAAAGTTCTTTGGAGATCAGGTTATATCTATATATTCAAATAAATGCTCATAGTTTGTTATTCAATAAATAAGGATGCATAGTTATTACGCTGCTTGTTTTGTGTTTACATAGAATTTGTAAATCCAATATGTAAAATTGGCAATATTCGATGTAAATGCTTTCTTGTTAATCTCAATAAATAATTTTGTATTATGATATAAAAAAGATTTCCCATAATTGGAATCAGGTGTTGTATACAAGTAAAATATTTACACTAATATAGTTGTATTCGTAATTGTGTCCAAAATTTAAATAGAATTGGTATTACAATGATTACAATTTTTCTATGTTTGATCTAATTATCATCTATCTGTTGATGGTTGGAATCAATAAAAAGCCTTCACACAACCTAAGTGACCTTACAATGTTCCACTATTTCCGTGATCAGCAAAACGTATTTGCGACAAGCTAAGGTCGGTTACTTTCTTCCTTTCGTTTTAATGTCTTCTTCTTATCAATAATCGAAGAACAAAATTCTCTATCTTGTGAATTTAATAGTAACTGTTAAGATAATATAGTTTCAGATTTTATGTTTGTAAGAGACCAGGTGTCTCTCAACCTGATCATTGGCAATAATACTAAAGTTTTGTTTGTTTCTCTGTATTTTGATTTTTTTGGTGTTTTTGCAATAAAAGGACAAATTGCGATTTTGCAAAGAAATGACTGGAAAAATAATATAAAATACCAGATGCTTGTAAACAACAGAATACAGCTTCGATCTCAAAGCCAGATGATTACAACTGCAATATTTAAACATTCAGACAAAAAGGCAAGCTATTTATTGAAAACCTGGATAAGCTTGCAGGCGCCAGAAAGAGAGACTGAGATGGTACGGCTGAAAGGAATGATGCAATCTCCCTCCTTGAAATTGATGCAATGGCTCCAAAAACCCTAGGCGTCCAACTTGCAGAAGACAGAAGATGAAAAAGCCAAGCGATTTGCTCTAGGGAAGAAGTATGGCCCTTGCTGCAGCAAAGTACGGCCTGTACCAGCAATAAAGAATTCCGTACTTTTCTTGGGAAGTGTGCCAAGCCACTGGAAATGGATCTCAAGAAGTCGCCTCAAGTATCTGATGAATAATCTCCTTCAAACCTTCCAGAATCTAACTCAATAAGCACAACTGTAACCTCTGAATGAAGTCACCCTATTGACAATCTTCAACTGGTATTTCACAGCCTCAGTATGCCAGATTCTGAAGAGGGAACATTCTTCAAAACCTGATGATCTGCAGAAACCCTTGTTTCTCAAACCCGAAGCTCTTAGAGAGAAATGATAACAAATTCGAATAATCAACATGAGTTCGATTTGCCTTTGGTAGAATATATAATCCTCTCAAGAATTCGACCCCTCTCAAAAAATCACTTAAAATGCATTTAATAATATAAATTCGCCTCTTTTTGACTTAGGCAATAATATTAAAATAATGGCGTCCCTTTTAATGAATAAATAATTATTCATTATAATAATAATTCTCCTTTATTATAAAGTATTAAATACTTTATAATATGCCATTAATAATTAATATTTTAATATATCATTAAAGTGACTTTATAACATAAAGTCAAAATAATAATCATTTAATTATTATTAAATGCTCCATTATTCTCCATCTGCTCATCAAACTGTCAAACTGGGTTGAAACTGAGCTAACCAGCTAAATCAGGTGCCCTGCTAAAAATAGCAACTCCTGCCAGCCTGATTTACTATAAATAGTAAGTACCTCTAAATCACTCTGTGAGTGTCTGCAGAAGCCCAAACCTAAATCAACTGCTGGAGTGATGTTCCCAACGCTGGATAACTGCATCAAGTGATCCTCTAAACACTTTTGTCAGCCTACGAGGATCTGAATAATAGGCTAACCTCTGACACAACTGTA
Source organism: Sequoia sempervirens (assembly GCA_007258455.2). Lineage (NCBI taxonomy): Eukaryota > Viridiplantae > Streptophyta > Pinopsida > Cupressales > Cupressaceae > Sequoia > Sequoia sempervirens. Next base: position 26,199 of record VDFB02139669.1, on the reverse strand, counting down.
CTGCCTAGGAAGGGGACATTACAATGTTCTTGTCCATTTCTTGGTTAGACCGCGACTGTTGCATTTTCTTTTGCTTCCACTAATAATATGGTTGCAGGTTATTCGTTGATGCAGATTTATCAACAATCTCTAATATGTATAGTGAATCGAACCATGTGGTCCTTGCATGATTTTTAAGCAATGAGTGAATTACTTTAAAACGTCTCTACTTATTCGTACTTTTGGTAACTATTCTTTGTATTGTCCGTTGCCATTCCTCTAGAAACACAACTGATCATTTGATATTCTTCTTTATTAGCTATAACTGTGCATGCGACTAAAGATAGTAAATTTGTCCTTATAGCTTTATTCTAGATTCAATGGTAACATGAACTCTTAGTTGCTGCACAAGCTAAAAATAGTAATCGGTTTATTCTCAAGCTTGATTCGGGTCTGTCATAGGTTAGAGTTTTTAAAACAGGACAATGTAACATGCGCCCCGATACGTTTAACTGCTATAGCTCATTCAAATTTCTTAAAGAAAGAATTCATGCAAAAGCGTTTAAATCCTATCATTAGAGTCTTGTATTTGATAATCTCCAAGCATGTGTTTCTGTTGTGTTTAAGGAGTAACTCCATATGTTCCTAGCTTTTTCCTGAATGAGGGAATATTGTGATCACAATCTAAAATAGAAAATTCATCAAATTCAGCAAGTAAGCGATCATTAAATGGTAGAGATTTGATTGTGGGTCCTAGAAAACTCATCCAAATTTGTCTTTTAACGTGAGCTCTTATGACAGCTCATTAGGATAACGGTGTAGTGATTTCTAAAACTCCAGCTATAAACAGTTGTCTTCTTCATTATAGTTTTGCATGGCTTTATATTGTAATGCATTCTTTAATGCACTTTGCTAACCAATAGGAGATCGTATATTTAATATGAATAATGGATTGCTACGTTTCAATTGCTAGATGTTGTGTCTTCCTAGAATGCATTTGCAACTGTTTTGTATTTTATTCGGCTTTCTTTAGAAATCCAATTTTGCATAGTTATTACATATTTCTTTTGCAGTGATTTAAATATTAAATCAAAATGCTTTGTGTATTTTTGTTTCTATTACGTTTTATTCTATTTCACGCTTTGTGACACATCTTAATGTGCTCACTTTGTTAGCTTTGGTTCCTGCGCTCTAATGTAATGTTACTTAATGAATATCACAAATTTAAAGCTAATCCTTGTGTGCAGCAGTTCAAGTGGTTGAATGTATATTTAAATACGTAATCACATCTTAATATCTCTTATCTTATATGTTCACAAACTAAATGTTCAATGTTCATTCCATTTATTTGCTCTACTGTTAGCTTTAGTTATGTCGTCGGTCCAGATTTAACTTGAGTGAAGTCGAAGTTAGGTTTGGTCAGTGTTGGTGTACATTTTATCATCCACCGAACACACAGAATAAAATTTCCAAAGACACTCTATCCTTTCTTGAAAAACCACCGTGTATGCTAAGATTGCGAGAAGATCATATGGCGATTTCAAGGTTTCTTTTGTCAGGTCTTGACGTGTCGATAAGCTCAATGGACGTTGTGATATGCTGGTAATACACAAAGGGACTTACGCTAGGCTCATTCAATTCACAATGAAGGTCTAGACAATGAAGCTCTATTGTTTGGGTCTTAGATCATGGACTTCAAGCAAACTGAAAAAGAGATAAGGGTTTAGAAGTTCTAATCTACTCCTAAGAATTCAAGAGACGGTAGAGATTAGGTGAAACTAATAACCGCACTTTGCTTCACCTCACTAGGACAACTACACAAAGTGGGTGCAATCTTCAAGGAGTGTGCTTATGATTTACACGTCATGAACAATTACCATCAAATCGAACAATACTCATCCAGACAGAAGTTAAGCATCCACAATTATAAGCTTAGGCTAACTTTACACATTGAATAAAAATCATCTATTGTGATGAGCCCAGCTGGCTCAACCTCAACCTCTGAACTAAAACTGTGTTTTTGTGTTCGATTTGATGAAATTCAAGCAATAAATGTAGAAGTGCACCAGGCATAAATGGAGATAAAACTAAAATGTAAACTAGATTTGAACAACGGTCAATGTATTAATCATTATTCAGCTGCAACAATGAAATTACAAGCAACCAACATACCCAGATCTCTCCAGAATAATTAAATAAAGAATTGTTGCATATGTCAGGCATGAATGGCTAAAACTGATGAAACCCATCCTATAAATTCAATGAAGCACAAGTAGAACTCCTGAATGAAGCTCTCACAGGCAATGATTCAGCTGGTCTTCCACAACTTCAAAATTGCACATCACTGAAGAGATTTCGTTCTCCAATGGAAGGAAAATACTGAAACCCTTGTCTCAGAGAAGCCAAGAGAAACAAAGAAGCAATTTCAAATAATCATCAATAATGAGGTTGAATTGCCCCTTTTGCCTTATATCCCCAAAAAGGCACAAATTCCAAAAAGTGACGCCACTTTTGCAATTAAATACATTTAAAATGCATTTAAATCATTTCATTAGTTTATTATTTCACTCAACCAAGTTGGCGTACCTTTTAAATGACATAAGTGATTTTGATTTTCACTTTATAACTATTAAGTCATTATTTTAAAATATTTTAAGTGGCTTTTAATTATTATAAAGTCAAATCATAACTTTATAATATTAAATGACTTAACCACTAAAATATTCATAACTCCCTCAATTCTCAATGTTTTGACGTACCGTCAGAAGCTAGCAAACACTGAACTGCAAAGGCCTGCACTGAGCCCAACACTGAACTGAAGGGGTGGAAATGCCAATATCCACCATTATCTGCCACTGAGACCCTCTATCCAAACATATTAGCCTACAAGGGTCCAAGTAATAGGCTAACCCATCAAACTCTGATGCTCACGAAAATGGGGACATTACATCTATTCGAAGAAAGTATTAGCAAAGTTTCACCATAAATCAATACTATCAAATCTTTCATTCATTCAACAAACATTCAAATCAAATTCTATTTTAATTCTAATCTAATGTTGAAGGAGATATGCAACCTTGCAAACCACTTGACAATAAAAGGGATTCAAAGCAAATCATGCATAAGAGCTTTTATTATCGGAAGTAGCTATACGCAACAATCTCATACTACTCTCTTCACACTATGATAGTGAGAGAGCAAGAGTTTATATAGAGTTTCTGAAAGCAAATGAAAGGCCGAGATCAAAATAAACTAAGGGCCGAGATCAAGACATATCAACCCTAATTAGGGTTTCCTAAAATAACATCAACATCAATTGCATGAAAGGCAAGTGGTGCCAGGAGCTATTTCCAAGGAAGTGCATCTCTATCCTCTCGAGTGGCAGTGTGTTCAATGAACCTGGACACGATCAGGATGACCTCTTCCATCATGACCTGCAGCAGCATGTTTACTTTGAATTCCAACCCGTCCAAATCCTCAGCACATCTAGCAAAAGTATTCTCCCATTCCAATTCCTATTTCAAGAAGGCATCTCGGATAGACAAGAAGTTCGCCACCTTAGTCAAATTCTGCCTTAGGACCGGTCCAGTGATGGTGGAGAAGATTTCCTGAGCTCTATGCTTTGCACTTACTTCTTTGATCTTGGATTCCTTTTGAGTTTTTGATCTCTTCCTCTCACTTGCATTTGAATCTTTGAGGTCTGGAAGTCTCCCCTTGGAGCAGATGTCTGGACTTGAAGTTATTTTCTTTCTTGATTGCTTTGAAATTCCTCCTACTTGAACTGGATTGGTGTTATTCCTTTGGATTTCCTCTCTGAATTATCCAATTTGTGTCAAGAAACTGTCTAAGTATGGAAATTTGTTTGGAACACTCTTCTTGTCACCATTTGATTCTGATTGGGGGCTTGTCTTTAATTCTTCAGGGGATGAAATCCTTCAAGAAGTTGCCCCGATTGCTTCAATAGGTTTGGGATTGTAGATGAAATCCCCCCAAGATGTCCGAATATTCTTTCAATTGCCTTGAATTTGGAGAAGAATGCCTCTGTGCTTTTGCCACAATGGAGGAAATTGGAATTTTCTCTGTGAAGTATTTCCCATACTTAGCCAAATTTTGGCTATTCAATTTCATTTTGTAACACCTTCACGTGGACCATTCAACACTTAGCCAAGATTTTGGCCATCTCTATGCTCGAATGAACTTTGCTTGTGGATTTGCCTCCAATTCTGAATTTGGCTTGTGCTAAGGCAGACTCCATCCTTGGACAAGGATTTTATTCATTTCCTCTTTACTTTTCCTTTTATTCCTCTTCATTCTCCCTGTTTTCTTTCCAACACTTAGTCAAAATTTGATTCTTTTGTTGTAGGAAACTTCCACACTTAGCCATTTTTGTTTCCTCTTGGAAAATTTTACCATGTTTGTTTCTAACCTTGGCGGACTTTGGCACATGTCATGCCATTTTTCATCTCCCCTTGGCGGACTTGACTTGTGCCTTGCCATTTCATCTTGGAGCTAGGGCAGACTTTGCTTGGGCCTTAGACATAGCATTTCCTTTGACACTTCTGAAATTTTATTCTCCAAGGTATCCATGTTACCCAATTTTCACCTACGGGCTCAATCAGGCAGGGTAACCTATGTTTTCGAGTGTTCATGAAGGCCAATTGAAGGAACATTTGCATCAAGGTTACATACCTTCTAACTTGTTTGCTTCTTGTGCAGCTCAAGGGAAAATTATGTTTTAAATTCGGCACGTCGATTAAATGTGGCTCCCACAAAGGTTGAGCCCAGCGTGCGGATGTTCATTTTTATTGGAGGGTCCTCCCTTTTGTTCTGCCGGAGGCGGGAGCGGGACAAAAACCGAACATTGGAACATTTCCAAAGTTCCAATTCTTGTTTCTGTTCCGATTCCGGTTCCGGCTCCGCGCTTTTGTGCGTTAGTTTTCTTCTCCTTGGGCCTTTTCTTTTTTGTTCTAGCGGACTCGAAATGGGGTCTGGAACCGGACTCTGAAACTTTGAATAGGTTCCTAGTTCGGGTTCCATTCCAGTTCCGGTCCTGCCAATCTTGTTTGTTTGTTTTGCTTTTGTTCTTCGTTTTTTGGTTGTGGGATGTTTTTTCTTCCCTTCCCTTTTTCGTACTCGTCCTTTTTTATCGTTTTTATATATTGTCGGAGGCGGAGTTGGGTCGGAATCCGAACTTGAAACTTGGAAAAGTTTCAGTGTCGGATTTGGTTCCGCCCCCGCCCCCGTTGGTCTTGCCCAGGATCGGTTTTCGTTCTGATCCCGTTTGTGTTTTGGTGTCCTTTGGTCTTTGTTTTTGTGTGCCTTGGGTTCTCTTTTCCTTAGACACTTTCTTCATTTTTCCGAACTCGGGACCAGGTCCGAAACCGAACATTGGAACTTTTCCAAAAGTTCCAGTTCCGTTTCCGATCCCGGTTCCGCCCTTTCTTCTTTTCTTTTCTTTTTCGCTGCCTGTGGTCGGGGGATATCTGCTCCTCTTTGATCTTCCTTGTGTTTTTCTTTCTTCCTTCTTGCTTTGTTTTGCCGGGGGCGGGATCGGAACGGAATCCGAACTTGAAACTTCGGAAAAGTTTCAGGTCCGGATTTGGTTCCGGTTCTGTTTCTGCCGACTCTTTTGTGTTGCCCCCGCTCCGACCTCGATCCCGGTTCCGGTTCCATCTTGGCCCCACCCCCGCCAGTTTTTGAAAGGTCTCGGCGGAAGATTTGCGTTCGCCATAAAGTCTCCCCGACCCGATGGTGTCTCACCGAAGGATGAAAGGCTTAGTGAAAGGTCCTGCCGACAATGGAGAGTCTTGCCGATAGCGATGGACTTGCCAATCGAAAAGGATATCGGTATGACTCTTAGCGCCCGCTGTGACCTCTTGTCGAATACGCGGAGTCTCATCGAAAGAATGGTGTCTTCGATGTAACCGAGGGAACTCACTATGACCTCTGGCCGATAGCGATGGTCTTGGCAACAATTTTGGGACATTGCTATAACTCCTGCAGTTCGCTATGACCTCTCGCCGATAGTCCTAAGCTATGCCGATAACTGTTGAAGGGTGTACTCGCATTGGGGAGACACAATTAGTCTCACCGACATGTGATTCTAAGGAAGCGACCCTTGACCACCTGGAATCTTGCGTGACACGAGTTCAACCAATTAGAGGGAACTGAAGGTGAACCATTGGCAGTTTGACCGGTGCCGAGAAGATCAACAAAATGTGCGCGGCATGGGACGACTCGGTGAAGTGATAACGTTTGGATCCAACAGGGTATATCTAATGCTGCTTCTCGAAGGGGGAGTCGACTTGCTGAAAGATCTGGAGCAAGAAGAAAGTCGAAGAAGAAGAAACCGCGAGTCACAATAGCAGCTGGGATGTCAGCTGGAAAAAGTGGAGCGGCATTAATGACCATGCCGTAGAGCATTCAAAGTGGCTCTGACGAAATCCCGAGGGTGGACACGAGGGCTGCGAGTTAATGCGGTCGTTGTAAAAGATCTGAAGGCCATGCCTGGGAGCGAGCTTTCACCAACGCAAACAAGGTATGCGCATTTAATGCCTCATTAACTTCATTCCAAAGCGCTTCTAGGGCAGATCTTTCAGCCGACTGATATTTTTGTAAAAACCCTAGGGCGGGGGGCCAACACTCTTTGGTATATATGGCATTTTTGTCTTTTTTGTAAAGCAGTTCTTGGTTAGGAGATTGCTGAAAGAGCATTATTCATCTTTTGTAACTTATTTTCATAAATTCTACAGACCTGTAATACAGAGACTTTTTTCTCAATAGAAAGTCATTTCCTTCACAGATTTTCTTTGTTGTTTTAGTGACTGATTGTGAGTTGCATGATAAAATTCTGTGTGATCCTTTATTTTATCAGATTCCTTCAATACTGGATGCAAAGAACTTTATGTCATAAAGCAGGTTTATGTTAGTGATCTCTTTCTATTGCGTTTATATCTGTGAAAACATCTTTGTTTTCCTTGTGTTAAGTATTAGAACAGTCGGAACCTTACATAGACTAGTTTTTATAAACATAAATCTCTGTATTGTGAGATTGTTTAGCTCTATTGAGATTTTTTGTGAGCTTTCTGCAGTATTGTCATATTTTTATCTTTGGTGTATCACCCGTTAGTGATAGGTTTTAAATTTAAGTATATCCTTCTTACTCTTTTCCTTATCATTCTTTATTTGATAACAAAAAGAGGAACCAGCCCATAATCAAGAGGTTCACTTCATCCTCAGGTCACCCACAACCTCGAGGTGTTCCTATGTGTCAATAGGTCGCTACAATTAATAGCTTAGCAAGGGTGCAACTTTATTTGACAACAGTTTTTGGCACGCCCGGTGGGACTGAGAACTGTGTTTCAGTCTTAAACCAAAATTAACATACTGCTGTTTGGTATGTGCAGCAAAAATTGCAGTCTTTAAGAAACAAATTTTAGCATACTTGGTGACTCCGAGCTCAGATTTAGCAATTCTAGTGCATTGCTGCTCATGAGAAGAGTGCAGACTAGGAGTAATTCGTCTGTTTTTGAGTATTTGTAGTTGTCCCCGCCTAGAAGAAAGGGGAGAGAAATCCAAAAGGTTCAAAAGACAGTTGTTTATTTCAGAAGATCCAAGTCGAACCCTTCTGTGAGAGGCCATACTGCCGTTCCTGTTGTTATTACTAAGAATATCCCAGTGACAATGATTCCAGCAATGAGAAATCAGCCATTTGTTGCTTTTAACCAAGGCAGCCCACTGAATCTAACTCAGCATGACGAAATTCCTGTTGCTGCCTTAAAAAGTCTGCCATATTTTCATGGCAAGGATCATACCACCCCATCAGAGCATATAAAGGATGTTTCCAATCTGTGTGTTGTTCACCATGTGATTGAAGAAAATGTTGCACTCAGATTGCTAACAGCGTCATTTAAAGGAAAAGCCTTACAATGGTTCAGAGGCTTTCCTGTCAACTCCATAGCAACATGGGATGAGTTAGGCAGCCAGTTGTGCAAGTTTTTTGAAGATAAATCAAACCACTTGTCATTGGTGGAGCAGCTGTCTACAATCAAAAGAGCTCCACATGAAGTTATGTCAGATTTCAATCACCGTTTCCAAAGGACGTGGGATAGAATCCCACAAACGGTAAGACCTACTGCTAATCATGCCTTTTTATACTATTTAAGAGCTTTAAATAGCGATATTTCTGTAATGATTCAATCGATGGGAGGTGATACACTTCCTGCAACATATAGTGTAGCTGTTAGAGCTGAAAACAGCCTCATACAGGCTAGTAAAATTGCCCCAAGACCACCTATGCCAATATTTCCCGCTTTTCAACCTCCAACCCCTATGCAGTTACCTCCTTTGGCTGTTATTCCAAGTGCACCAGCATTGCCAGCACCTGATACCCAGCCTAATGGTCAATTAAATGCATTTCGAGTTCAGTCTAACGAATTGCAAGAGATTAAAGGCCTTCAAACGACCTTTGGCAATGAGATGGTTAATCTAAGAAAACAGCAAAATCAAGGTTTTAAGCCATATTAGCCCTCATTCCAGTCTAATTACCAACAAAATCAGACCAATAGACCCCCTTATCAGCCTTATAATCAAGGCCAAAAGTTTGCTCCTAACCCGAGGCCACATCAAGCTTATGACTCCAACACTGCAAGCACTTCCAAAGAGCTTGCACCTGTCCAGAACAACTTAGTTCAAGATTATGAATGGTGCTTTCCGTGTAGTCAACCCCATAATTAGAGTACCTGTGTAAATGGGCTGCTTAACCAAGCCTTGATGGTTTAGAACAGTTCAGCAATACAGTCTAGTGTGCCTGTAGCAACTGAAGTACAGCAGCAAGAGCAATAGGCACATGAGTCTACATTCCTAAACTGGCAGGGGGAAGAATTTTGTGGAGTGATCCATGCTGATTCTTCAATTGCAGACAATACACGCAATAAGAAGAGGGCAATAGATGAGGGACATCAACCTAATACAGTTCAGACTCAATCAAAACAAGGGCTAAACCAGCATCAGAATGCTCCTGGCTCATCAAAAGTTGACTAGATCCGAATGCTACCAAGGGGCCAGCCTTTGGTAGGCAAGCAACAATCTGATTTATCAGCCCAGGCGCCTTCAGTTAAAGGTGATGTTATTCTTCCCAAAGGTCAAATTAAACCTGCTACATCTTTCAATATACTGGAGCATATGAAGAAAATAAATGTACCCATGTCAATATGGGATTCTCTGAGTATTCCGGGTCAAAAGGACCTGCTTCAATCTGCTTTATCCGGTTTAAGTATCTCAGATGAGCCTAGTGTAGAAAAGGAGAAGGTTGCGTTGGCTAATACTACTGTTGGTGATAAAGAACAACAAGCTGCTAGGGCCAAGCCACCTCCTTTTTGTTTGTCATTAATCATAGGAGATCATCTGGTTCACAATTGTATGATTGACTCAGGGGCTAGTAGTTCAGTTATGCCCAAACAAATTGTTGATAAGTTGGGAATTGAATATGAGCCACTAGAAAAGGGGGTAGTGCAATTAGATGGTACTTTTGTGAACACAGTAGGGGTCATTAAAAATTTGAGCTTAACTCTACATTCCTGTCCCAATTTTGCAATACCACAAGATATATACATTATTGAGTTGCCCCCGTACTTTTCCCTTTGTTTATCTAGGGATTTTACGGCCAAGATAGGTGGTTACCTATCCTCTGATTGGTCTCACATGCTGTTCAGAACTAGATATGGCACTAGAGCCACTATTAAATCAGAACCCATAGCCAAGGTTCATGTTGAACCTTACAATCCGTCTCCTATCAACGCCAACTTGTTTACAAATGAACAAGTGGAGCAGCCTCCTGCTCAAGAGGCCGAAATTCAAACAGAAGGAACATCAGATATTCTTCCTAAAGAGTGGGCATCTCAAACTCATGAAGTTGGTACAGGTAAGCGATTGGAGGAGGTTGACATTGGTGTTTATATGATGCATGAGACTGACCCTTTTATGCCTAATATTGAAAAGAACAAGGAACAACATAGTGAGCAGCATGAAAATGATCTGTGGGAGCTGTATTTTGATGGCTCAAGGAGTAGAGTAGGTACTGGTGGTGGATGTATGCTGGTATCACCAGAAGGTCAGAAGTACGATCTAGCTTTCAGATTTTGTTTTAGCTATTCTAATAATTCTACTGAATATGAAGCTCTAGTCCAGGGTTTGGAGTGGGCGAGACAGAGAAGTATCAGCTATCTAAAAGTTTATGGTGACAGCGAGTTGGTTGTCAATCAGGTGAGAAAGCTTAATGCTGTTAAAAATGATATACTCAGGTCTTACAAGAATAGGGTGTGGGACCTCTTGGAGGGATTTGATGCATTTAATCTGATTTCTATTCCTAGAACTCAGAATAAACATGCTGATAGATTAGCTACTGTAGGAGCTGAACATGATATTCCAAAGGAGATTTGCACTGATAAAACTAATCAGCATATCAAGATTGTAGTTAGGCCTGTTGTGCCTGATAATAATATGCACTGGTAAGTATTTGATAGTGACCAACAGATTGTCAGCTTTTTAAGAGAAGAAGCTGAGTTCTCACATACCAATCAGGAAAAGCTATAGCACCAGTACAGTGACTAGATTATCTAGTTAAAAAACAACAAGTTGCCCAAAGGCCTAGTCACTTTAGAATCCGTTTTTAATACTGATGATGAAGCTAGAAAACCTAAGGGAAGTATTCAGGTTTAGCAAGATCACTATGAAGAGGTTGAAGTTTTCAAAGAAAAGCTTCTTAAGTTAGGCAAGGTATGTACAGCTGAAGAGAAGCATGTTTTTATTCAGCTTTGTCAAGAATTTAATGATATCTTTGCCTGGCAATATAGTGATTTAAAGGGATTTAATCCCCAGCTTGCTCAACATACCATTGAGCTTGAGCCTAATGTCAAACCTGTTAGGCAAAAACAGAGGCCCTTGAATCCTAAGTTAGAACCTTTGATGAAAAGGGAACTAGATAAGTTGATTGAAAGCAGCATTATTTTCCCCATTAAGCATACCTCATGGGTTTCAAACCTAGTTCTAGTAAGGAAGAAAAATGTGAAATAAGACTCTATGTAGATTTTCGTGATTTAAATAGGGCCTCCTTAAAAGACCGTCATCCTCTGCTTTCTATAGAGTAGATACTTTAGGTAGTTTCAGGGTCTGAAAGGTTTTCCTTATTAAATGGTTATTTTGGTTACAACCAGAGATTGGTAAAAAGGGAAGATCAATACAAAACAGCCTTCACCACAAAATGGGGAACTATGGCCTATCTGAAAATGCCCTTTGGTTTATCTAATGCTGGGGCAACCTTTCAAAAGGCCATGGATATGGCCTTTCAGGGTTTAATGTACAAGATAGTCTTAGTCTATCTTGATGATATCACGGTTTTTTCTAAGGAGGCTAAGGATCATCTGAGTCATTTGAGGCAGATTTTTGAAAAATGCAGGGAATTCAGGATATCACTTAATCCTAAAAAATGTGTGTTTGTTGTTCATAAAGGAAGATTGCTTGGTTATGTGGTATTACTATTGACCTTGAAAGAATAAGTGCTATCTTAGCTCTTTCTTTACCAGCACATAAAAAAGGTTTGCAGAGTTTTATTGGTAGGATTAACTTTGTTAGGAGGTTTATCCCTGACGTTGCTGATTTATTAAGTCCACTAACTCATATGCTGAGAAAGAATGTACCTTTCAGCTGGACCAAGGATGGGAAAAGAAGTTTTGAGCTTATAAAAGAGGCATTGGAAACCGCACCTACATTTCTAAATCCTGACTTTTCCAAAGATTTCATTTTATATGCCTATGGAAATATTGATTCATTTTCAGCCATACTTGTACAGCGAAATGATGAAGGATCTAAACAGCTCGTGGCGTTCTTCAGTCAGGGACTCAAAGATTACGAGCTCAAGTATACTTTGTAGAGAGACATGTTCTTGCTGTCATAAGAAGCTTAAAGAAGTTTAGGCACATGCTTTCCAATAACAAGATTATACTGATGGTTGCTCATCCAAGTGTGAAAGAATTTTTATTAAACAAAGATTTGAGTGATAGAAGAGCTGGTTGGGTCACTAAGGTGATGGAGTATGACCTTGAAATAAAGATTACCAAACTAATAAGAGGGAGAGGTCTCTGCTAACAGCTTACTGGGGACGGCAACAGCGGTGTAAAGGAGAAAAGTTCTGTTTTAGCACTCCAAGATGGACAACAAACTGCTATTCCTGCTCCTATTGGTTGGATTACAGAAATGACACATTTTTTATTGACTGGTGAGTGCCCTCCTGATCTGACTAGATCCAGAAGAAGGTATTATCGACTGCAATCCATACCTTATGTTCTTTTAAATGGTTTGTTGTTTAGAAGAGATTTCCATGGTGTCCTGTTAAGATGTATTGGAGCCGATCAGGTTGATAGAGTATTATATGAATTCCATCAAGGGTCAACTGGCGAACACTTTTCTCTGAGAGCCATAGCTCTTAAAATAATGAAAGGAGGCTATTACTGGCCTACCTTATTCAAAGACGCTCATGCATGGGTAAGAAGGTGCAAAGAGTGTGCTATTTTTGCTGGAAAAGAGAAGCTGGCAGCCCTCCCGCTACAACCGATTCAAATTGATCAGCCCTTCATGAAATGGGGTTTGGATTTCATTGGGGTTATAAACCCGCCATCAAGTGCAAGCCACAAATGGATACTCACAGCCACTGATTATTTTTCAAAATGGACTGAAGCTGTGGCACTCAAAGAAGTTAATGAATTTGCTATCCTGAATTTCTACGAAGAGCTAGTTACCAAATTTGGTATCCCAAATTCTATTGTGTCAGACAATGCCCTTGCTTTTGTGAGTGTTAAAATTTCTGACTGGGCTGTCAAAAATGGTATATATCTGAGTACATCCTCTAATTATTATCCACAGGGCAATGGACAGGCTGAGTCCACTAACAAGAATCTCCTGAGGATCATTAAGAGAACTATGGAGGACAATCAAAAAGCCTGGCACACCAAGCTAAAATCAGCCTTGTGGGCTGATAGGATTACGTCAAAAAGGTCTATAGGACTTTCTCCATACATGTTAGTGTATGGAAAAGAGGCAAGACTGCCCATTTCAGTTGAACTCCCAGCCCTCGATCTGGTAAACCACCTTGATATGATTGAGGAGGAGCCTATGATAGCAAGGTTAGCTCAATTAATTGAGCTTGAAGAACTCAGAGTTGAAGCAGTGAAAAGAACTGAGCAATATCAGGCTCAAATAAAAAGGTCATTCGATAAAAAGGCATCTCCCAAAGTGTTCCAAGAAGGTGACATAGTGCTAAAGTTGGATGAATTAAAAAGCAAGCCTGGAAAGCACTCCAAATTTGATGCACTTTGGATTGGGCCGTATATCATTACTGAGGAAAAACAGCATAATGCTTTCCAGCTATCTAAGTTGGATGGTGTAGTGGAACCAATCCCAGTAAATGGGATTCACCTCAAATGTTGCTTCTGAGGTATGGACCTAAATCTGTACATAGCTGTTAAAATTTTAGAGAATAGGTGCAGTTTTCATTCCCTAAGTGTTGTCCCAGCACGGTAAATAGTTTCGCCTCAGTTTTTTCCTATTTTCATTAAGTTTTCGGCAACCTGTTATGTTCTATGAGTCTCAAGTGAGTTACAACCATGCACAAGGCTGCTCCAAGTCTGTTTCTAAGTTTTCCCAATGACTCCATGCCCAATGGATTGGTCTAGGCTACTGGTCTACATGTTTAGCAGGAAAACATCCAGCTGAGGTCGCCAGAAATGTTACCCAATTTTCACCTACAGGCTCAATCAGGCAAGGTAACCTATCTTTTCGAGTGTTCATGAAAGCCAACTGAAGGAACATTTGCATCAAGGTTACATACCTTCTAACTTGTTTGCTTCTTGTGCAGCTCCAGGGAAAATTATGTTTTAAATTCGGCACGTGGATTAAATGTGGCTCCCACAAGGGTTGAACCCAGCGTGCGGATGTTCATTTTTATTGGGGGGTCCTCCCTTTTGTTCTGCTAGAGGCGGGATCGGGACGGAAACCAAACAATTCCTATTTCTGTTCCGATTCCGGTTTCGGCTCCGTGCTTTTGTGCGTTAGTTTTCTTCTCCTTGGGCCTTTTCTTTTTTGTTCTGGCGGACTCGAAATCGGGTCTGGAACCGAACTCTGAAACTTTGAATAGGTTCCTAGTTCGGGTTCCATTCTGGTTCCAATCCTGCCGATCTTGTTTGTTTGTTTTGCTTTTGTTCTTCGTTTTTTGGTTGTGGGATGTTTTTTCTTCCCTTCCCTTTTTCGTACTCGTCCTTTTTTATTGTTTTTATATATTGTCGGAGGCGGAGTTGGGTCGGAATCCGAACTTGAAACTTGGAAAAGTTTCAGTGTCGGATTTGGTTCTGCCCCCGCCCCCGTTGGTCTTGCCCGGTATCGGTTTTCGTTCCGATCCCATTTGTGTTTTGGCGTCCTTTGGTCTTTGTTTTTGTGTGCCTTGGGTTCTCTTTTCCTTAGACACTTTCTTCGTTTTTTCGGACTCAGGACCGAGTCTGAAACCGAACATTGGAACTTTTCCAAAAGTTCCAGTTCCAGTTCCAATTCCGTTTCCGATCCCAGTTTCGCCCTTTCTTCTTTTCTTTTCTTTTTCGCTGCCTGTGATCGGGGGATATCTCCTCCTCTTTGATCTTCCTTGTTTTTTTCTTTCTTCCTTCTTGCTTTGTTTTGTCGGGGGCGGGATCGGAACGGAATCCGAACTTGAAACTTTGGAAAAGTTTCAGGTCCGGATTTGGTTCCGGTTTCGTTTCCGCCGACTCTCTTGTGTTTTCCCCGCTCCAACCCCGATACCAGTTCCGGTTCCATCTTGGCCCCATCCCCACCAGTTTTGAAAGGTCTTGGCGGAAGATTTGAGTTCGCCGTAAAGTCTCCCCGACCCGATGGTGTCTCGCCGAAGGATGAAAGGCTCAGTGAAAGGTCCTGCCGACAATGGAGAGTCTTGCCGATAGCGATGGACTTGCCAATCGAAAAGGATATCGGTATGACTCTTAGCGCCCACTGTGACCTCTTGTCGAATACACGGAGTCTCACCGAAAGAATGGTGTCTTCGATGTAATCGAGGGAACTCGCTATGACCTCCGGTCGATAGCGATGGTCTTGGCGATAATTTTGGGGGACATTGCTATAACTCCTGCAGTTCACTATACCTCTCGCCGACAGTCCTCAGCTATGCCGATAACTGCTAAAGGGTGTACTCGCATCGGGGAGACACGATTAGTGTCTCACCGACATGCGATTTTGAGGAAGCGACCTGTTGTGACCTTTTCACACATCGCCCCATTGCAAATGGGGACCCTTTGTTTTTTTTGCTTTTTGGTTTTGCCTTGGCATCGCAACCGCTTATCACCAGTCTTTCTACAATGAGGAGTTTGAGTTTTGAACGGTCACCCGAGTCGAGTCAATGATTTTTAGCCTAGATCACTGTATAAACGTCGCCATCATGCTTAGAAGGCCTGGGAGACGAAGATCGACTGTCATTTCGGTCAATTCCGACACCTCCAAGTTTTTAGGGTTTTCACCCCAGGTCCCCTATTTTTTTAGGACCTACTTTTTTGGCACTTTTGGGCAATTCTGGGATCCCTATTTTTTAGGGTCTATTTTTGGAAAGTTGCTATTTTTGGAAAAATTCTATTTTTAGAAAGTTTCTATATTTGAAAAGGGCTCGAGTTTCAAAAATCCACTCAGAAGTTCGAAAAGATCAACGAAACTCTCAAAAAACGGATTTGAAAATTTTTTGAATTCATTGCGAAAATCTGGAAAAAGTTAAAAATCTGGAAAAAATTGCTTGAAAATCACAGAAAATGGTGAGTAATCTGGAAAAATCAGTCATGCAATCATCAAAATCTGATAAAAATCTGAGAAATTCGTTTAGAAATCTGAGACACATGAAAAATCTGGAAATTCATCAAGAAATCTGAGCAGTCATGGAAATTCGCCTAAGTTTGGAATCATGGAGGTCCAACCAGCAAGGAGAAAGAGAAAATTAATGCAAACAAGCTTCAGCCAGACAATGGAAATGGCTTGACAGTGAAGAAACTCCGCCCAGCAGCATAACAAAGAAATGGCAAGACATTTTGCCAAGTCCGCCCTCCAATGGCATGGAAATGGAGGAAGTCCACCCATGTCCATGTGTTAGATGGCCAGGCTAAAGGTAAAGTCCGCCTTAGCCAAATGAGGAATGGCTGGGAGATGTAGCAAATCTGCCTTGGATAAAATATCAGATGGCATGCAAATTGGCTAAGTCCGCCTTGGACAAATGGTTGAATGGCAAGGGAATTGGCTAAGTCTGCCTTAGTCAAAGGTTAAGTGGCAAGCAAAAGGAGAAAGTCCGCCTTGGACAAAGCACTAGATGGCTAGACAAATGATGAACTCCGCCTAGCCTTAGAGAGCAAATGGTTAGCCAAAAGCCAAAGTCCGCCCATTAAGTGGCATCAAAAATGAGGAAGTCCACCTTGTGTGAAAGAAGAAGTGGCAATGAAAACTAGGAAGTCCGCCCTATGAGTGGCCATCCATGTGCCAAAGTCCGCCCTCAGCATAAGGTTAGATGGCAACAAAATGAAGAAAGTCCGCCTTGGCAAGTGGCAACAAGACAAGGCAAGTCCACCCATGGAAAAGATGAAAAGTCTAAGGCATAGCTAAGAAAAATGAAGTGGCAAGAGAGTCAATATAGTCCGCCCACCATAATGATGAATTGGCAAGGAAACTAGCAAAGTCCGCCCCAAGGCAAGAGATGAAAAGTCTAAGGCGTAGCTAAAGAAAAATAAAATGGCAACAAAAATGAGGAAGTCCGCCTTGGACAAGATGTAGATGGCCAAAACATAGCTAAAGTCCACCATGTATAGAGGAATGTGAAAATTTGAAATAATTTGCCTAAGTATAAACTTTTGAAAATGTTAAAATATGCATGGCACTTTGAAAATTCGCCCGAGTGTTTAGAGAAAATTTTCGCCATGGCTAGATAAATTTTGGAAAATGCAAGAAAATTTTACCAGAGACTTTGGACGATTAAAATTCACGGCGAAATAAATTTTGGACGAAAAAGAAAATATGGCCAAATAAAATTGGACGTGGCTAAATAAATTTTGGAAAAGGATAGAAATTCATGGCCAAACAAAATGGACAGCAAGAAAATCATGGCTGAATGAAATTGGACGAAAAGAAAATTAAAAGCTTGAAAATGAAATTTATAAAAATCTTTCAAAGCTTATCTTGAAAAGTTATCTTTAGGAGAGAGAAAATCTAAATTTATTTATTTTCTTGCAGGCGGATGACTACACAAGGCGAAGGAGAAAATGGCAAAGAAAGTGTAAAGTCCGACTGGAAGGGAGATGAAAGAAAACGTGGAAGTTCACCCTTGCACATGGCAAGACGATGGCAGGCACATCGTCAAGTACATCAAGCCAAATTTAAAATTGAAGACAAATCGGCCGGCGAAGTTTATTTGAGCACAAAAATGGCCAAAATATTGAAGGTATTACAAAGTAGCCAAAATTTGGCTAAGTATGGGAAATTCTCTACATAAAAAGTTCCAATTTTCCTTCATTGCGGCGAAGGCACAAGGGAATTCCTCTCCAGATTCAAGGCACTTGAAGGAATTCTAAAACCATCCAGAAAGAAAGACTTAATGACTTCAAGTCTAAGCAGGTGCTCCAAGGCGAGGTGAGAAGAAGAAGCCAAAGTCATCCAAGATCGAAGCACAAAAGATAAAGTCATTGGCAGGGAAAAATATTCTAAGGCAAGAACATGGAAAAGGCACAAAGTGATCAAGGAAGACATCCAGCACGTTGAGGTGGCGCCTCGTCATCTTCCAACCAATCAAATCATTCCAAATCAACATGCAACAACTTTCTATTTTATCTATTGGTTCATATTTAGCAAAAAGGACAAGTGTCCTCGAATGTAATTTTCTTATTGGTCGAGGGGTAGCAAACCCTAATTAGGGTTTTATTTGTAATCTTGGCCGTTGATTCCAAATCAATCTTGGCCGTCGAATTGTAATTGGGGAGCCTATAAATTGAGCTCAACCCCTCATTTGTAAAGCATGGGAGCATGTTGCAAAACATGTTGAGATAAGCAACTGTTGTAAGATTGCCAAAGTAATAAGTAATGCATGCATTGTTTTGATGGTGATTGCTTCTCTTATTTTGGAGTTGGCATGGTTCTTATCCCTCATCATAGTTTAGATTTTTTTTCATGTATGTTAGATGAATGCAAGATCTGATAAGTATTGATTTATGGTGAAACTTTTTGCTCATACTTTCTTTGAATGGATGATTTTCATTCAATGCGTAAAGTTAGCCTGAGCTTATTTTGTGGATGCTTAACTTCTGTCTGGATAATTATTGTTCGATTTGATGGTAGTTATTCACGACTTGAAAATCATAAGCACATTCCCTTGAAGATTGTACCCCCTTTGTGTAGTTGTCGTTGAGCGTAGCGCAGCAAAGCGTGGTTATTTGTTTCACCGAGTCAATACCGTCTCTTGGATTCTTAGGAGTAGATTAGTGCTTCTAAACCCTTCTCCTTTTTCAATTTGTTTGATCCATGACCCAAGCAATAGAGCTTCATTGTCCAAACCTTCATTGTGAATTGAACAAGCCTAGCATAAGTCCCTTTGTGTTACCAGCATAATCACATCAAACCACAGAGCTTATCCACATTCATCTTAAACATTGGAATTACCGTATGATCTTACTTGCAATCTTAGCATACGAGGTAGTTTTTCAAGAGGGGATATAGCGTCTTTGGACTCTTTATTCTAGAATGTTTGTTGTGTCATAAAACACGCATCAACACGACCCTTGACCGCCTAGAACCTTGCGTGACACGAGTTCAACCAATCAGAGGGAACTGAAGGTGAACCGTTGGCAGTTTGACCGGTGTCGAGAAGATCGACAAAATGTGCGTGGCATGGGACGACTCGGTGAAGCGATAACGTTTGGATCCAACAAGGTATATCTAATGCTGCTTCTTGAAGGGGGAGTCGACTTGCTAAAAGATCTGGAGCAAGAAGAAAGCCGAAGAAGAAGAAACCGCGAGTCACAATAGCAGCTGGGATGTCGGCAGGAAAAAGTGGAGCGGCATTAATGACCATGCTGCAGAGCATTCAAAGCGGCTCCGACGAAGT
The DNA here is from genome assembly GCA_007258455.2 of Sequoia sempervirens. NCBI lineage: Eukaryota > Viridiplantae > Streptophyta > Pinopsida > Cupressales > Cupressaceae > Sequoia > Sequoia sempervirens. The sequence continues at coordinate 7,043 of VDFB02139669.1, read as the reverse complement.
CCCGAGGGTGGACACGCGGGCTGCGAGTTAATGCGGTCGTTGTAAAAGATCTGAAGGCCATGCCTGGGAGCGAGCTTTCACCGACGCAAACAGGGTATGCGCATTTAATGCCTCATTAACTTCATTCCAAAGTGCTTCTAGGGCAGATCTTTCGGCCAACTGATATTTTTGTAAAAACCCTAGGGTGGGGAGCCGACACTCTTTGGTATATATGGCATTTTTTCCTTTTTTGTAAAGCAGTTCTTGGTTAGGAGATTGCTGAAAGAGCATTATTTAGCCTTTCTAACTCATTTTCATAAATTCTACAGACCTGTAACACAAACTTTTTTCTCAATAGAAAGTCATTTCCTTCACAGATTTTCTTTGTTGTTTTAGTGACTGGTTGTGAGTTGCATGATAAAATTCTATGTGATCCTTTATTTTATCAGATTCCTTCAGTACTGGATGCAAAGAACTTTATGTCATAGAGCAGGTTTATGTTAGTGATCTCTTTCTATTGTGTTTATATCTGTGAAAACATCTTTGTTTTCCTTGTGTTATGCATTAGAACAGTCAGAACCTTACATAGACTAGTTTTTATAAACATAAATCTCTGTATTGTGAGATTGTTTAGCTCTATTGAGATTTTCTGTGAGCTTTCTGCAGTATTGTCATATTTTTATCTTTGGTGTATCACCTGTTAGTGATAGGTTTTAAATTCAAGTATATCCTTCTTACTCTTTTCCTTGTCATTCTTTAGTTTTCTCAAGATAACAAAAAGGGGAACCAGCCCATAATCTGGAGGTTCACTTCATCCTCAAGTCACCCACAACCTTGAAGTGTTCCCATGTGTCAATAGGTCACTACAGTTAATAGCTTAGCAAGGGTGCAACTTTATTTGACAACAATCCATACTTAGCCATTTTTTTGAGTTTTCTCTCTCAAGGCATCAATACTTAGACAATGTTTTAGTTTTTCTTTTCTCCTCTTGGCTGGGCGGACTTTACCTTTGTCTTGACATCCACTCTTCAAGCATGAGTGGACTTCATGACCTCTTGGAAAAGGATGGGAAGACTTCACTTCATGCTTGCCATATCCTCTTCAAGGTGGGGCGGACTTCATCACTTCCTAACCTCTAGACGGATCTCTGGTTATCATCTGGATCATCTGGAACAAAACCCTCGCCATGGGATTTTCTCTTGCTTTTTACTCTTGGAGGTGCAAAACCTTGATTCTAAAGATGAAAACATTGATACCATGACCTATGGGACCTTGGAACTTTCTAAAAATAGAAAAGAGCAAAAAGAAAAATTTCTAAAAATAGTAAATCCCAAATTGGTCCAAAAGTGCCAAAAATAGAAAAAGCAAAAAGCAAAAAAAGCAGAATCCCTAAAAAATAGGAAGTGTCAGAATTGACCCAAAGCAATGGCGTTCCTCATCCTCCGAACCTTCTGGTCACTTTGATGATGTCTAGGCACTGTTATGGGCTTGAATTCCCTATTTGACTCGAATGACCACCTAAAAACTCTAACTCCTCATTGTAAAAGAAAATGGTGAGTAGTAGTTGCGACGCCAAGGCAAAACCCTAAAAAGCAAAAACAAGGGGGTCCCCATTTGCAGTGGAGCGATGTGTGAAAAGGTCACAACAGTCAATCGGCTAAGATCTCCATAAATTGCAGTATTTAAATGCCCATTTGAACGTATCGTACGTTGTTTTTCTTCAGGCATTATTCTTTATGCTATGCTTGCCAACTTTGGAACCCCAGTGAGGTAGTCAGCACTAGATCCTCAGAACTGTTGAACTAAAACCATTATATTTCTTTTAGCGTTTTAAGTGTTGTAGTAACTCAATCCTTTATTTAAGGAGACTCGGTGTAATTCCCATTGTTTAAGCTTTCCTTTTCTTAGACAACATCTTACAGGTTTAATCCTTATCCTATGTATATCTAATGTTTCAGCTTAAACCGCGACCAATTACATCAATATTTTGCTCTTTTATATTAAATGTACATTTTTCTTGGAAGCATGTGATCGCCTTGCGTTAATGTTCAGATTTAGTCATTCCTAAAAAAATGCATTACATTGTGTAACAGTTTCTTTTAATTTATTATTATCATTCCTAATTCTCCACTTTGTTATTCAATATTTTGGCAAAACAATAGTTCTTCAACTAAGCGGAATTGGAGTACATATTCCTTCATCTACTCGGTCAAGCACAACATTTGGGTGCAAAAAAATCAAAGGATTTGGTCTATGTACACTCCAACCTTCGTCTCTTGTCACATGAGAAACCTAAATACAATGAGGGTGTGAAAGAATTGGGATCTAGTCCCTGAGTGTGCTAATTTAGATGCTACAATTGCACAACTTGCCTTAGCTTCTATAGATGATAATGACGCACCTAGTGGGAGTGGCAATCCAATTGATAGTGGTTCAAATGAAATTGAACCAATTGTGGACCACAACCTTGATGCTTTTGATGAAGACGAATTTGAAGACTACTAAATTTAATATTGATTGTAATTTGAATTTTCAATGTGTAATGACATTTGAAGACTAGAGTATTTACATTTTTGCAAATTATGAATATGATTATACGAGGTATTTAATATTCTATTTATTGGAAATTGTGTTTAATAGTTTATCATTTATGTCCTAAGTTACCAGGTTCTTCATATTTTCCCCAAGAACCCGTGTGGGTACGGTTCCGGTACGGCTTGAGCACTTGGGTTCTCTGTGGGTTCTTCTGAGAAGGACCCACAAAGAACCCAGGCACCTGGGTTCTCTGTGGGTTCTTCTAAGGACCCACAAAGAACTAAGGTGCCTGGGTTCTCTGTGGGTTCTTCTATGAAGGACCCACAAAGAACCCAGGCAGTACAAATTTGATATTGTCTTGGCAGACCAAGAACTTATAACTGTTTAAAAAAATCTAGGGCTATTGTTTCCAATTGAACATGTGTAGATAGCATTAATTGATCCTCATGAATAAAGCATTCCATCATTTACTCTCTCATTTGACCAGCACTATTGGAGGAGGGGGAAAAAGATAATGTTTGGGCCAGACTATAAATTTGACATCATTTGTGAATCAACACACCAGATCTTCAACATTGACCCTCTACACCTACATTGGCCCTTGTTTGATTGACTCTTCTTAAATGTGGTTATCTGACAATGTTGACCAAAGAGCTCTGCTATACTGACTATGTTGACCAAAGATCTCTGCTACATAGATAGCATTAACTTCTATACCACTTACATTGACTATTTTATTTGATGATTATGTTGCATTGAGTGCAATATTCTACTTTTCATTGAGTCATGATCAATATTTGACCAAGAAACTAGTAAGGTATGAAGGCTTCTTTGAGTTTTTATTTTGCCTACTATATTTTTTGAGGAGAATCAATTAATGTACTTGAGAAGTGATCATTAATTGAACTGTTATAAGTTACTATGTCAAAATTATGTTGTATTCTATTTATTGGCAATAATGAGCATCACTATTCTTATAAATTTATAATTTTAAACATACACACACACACACATATATGTGTATATATATTCCTGTACCCGTACCCAAGAAAAAAAAAATTGTCGTACCAGCGTACCCGTATCTAAACCCATACCAGAACTGGCAACTTAGTTTATGTCTAATGAATATCATTGTTCTTATAATTAAATTTATAATTTTGAACATGTTTATGTTTATAAATTTTATATATATATATATATATATATATATATTCCCATACCCATACCCAAGTGAAAAGAAAAAAACCGTACTGTTGTACCCGTACCCGTACCTGTATCTGAACCCATACCCGAACTGGTAACTTAGATCAAACCCCTATAAATAGAACCCCTTTAGGCTTAAATTATTACTTTTCTGAAAAAAATGTGAGTTCAAGCATAAACCAGGATGCCCTATAAGTGGGACACAGTATTGTAAGATCAGCCAATATCTTCAAGTCCTTGGACATATTAAGCATTGTGAGAATCCTGAATTTTTTAGATTTTAGTAGAGAATTATAATTCCTGAACTTGCCAAGATATGAATGTTATTTGTCTACCTAGAGTGAAGGCAAATTGAGTCTCTGAAATATTTTTTTGTAGCGGCTGCCAGATTACTCTGGTCATGATTTTGGAGATGACTTTGTTCATTATGTTGCATAAAGTGAGAGGACAAGACAGGTCCACTGTGTGGACCTTTGCAGTCTTTGGGATGAGCACAACTTTGTGGCATTTATTTGTGTGGGCGTTTTGTTTTTCCTTCTTGATACCTTAACTACTTCTAGCAGATCATATGTGATTTTATACCAGAAAGTCTAATAAAAAAAAAGCTAAATAGCCATCCAGACCAGGGGAATTGTCATTATTGGAAGAGAAAATCACTTCATTGAACTTAGTTTCTGTTATGGGTTTCAAGAGCTGATTGCTGTCTATTTGAGTCAGTACTTGTCTAAGGGTTGCTAGTAAGGTTGATTAAGTTTGCAGAAACTGAGAGGAAATGGTCTTCCCCAAGAGCAGTTTTTTAAAGTAATGGCATGGTGGAATACTTAGAACATAAAGTTTATGGAGAAAAGTGTCAGAACCCTGGTGGTTCTCAAATTGAAACCCTAATTGATTTTTGTTTGTTTTTGCAAATTTTCGTTTTTTTGTATTTTTGAAGGTTTTTACAGAGAAATATCAAAGCTGCGATTTTATAAAGAATTGCCAATAAATTCAAAATAAATTCCAAAACAATGAAATACTCTCGAAATTGTTCCCAGATCATAGGCGCATCAATTATTGATCATTTCAGAGCATATACAATATTAAATACGGAGATCTTGGTAAAATACAATAAATTTATTGAAAACCTGATTTCTCTTTAATGGCGGCTGCAGCAAATAGTAGAAGGTACGGCCAGAAATAACTGAAGAATCTCCAGGCTCGAATTCCAATGCCCAGTCTCCAGTGAACCAAGGCGCCCTGATGCAAATCAACAGAAGCTGAAGAAGGAAGGCATCTTTCCTCTGATAAGAAATGTACGGCCTGCTGGTACAGAAAGTACGGCTTGTCTGCTGCAATAAATGACAAAGTACGGCCTCCAAGAAAATGCCAAATCTCTGGATGAAGTTCTCTAATGAAGTCGCCTTATCTGTCTGATGATTATCTCTGTGAATCTCTGCTAAAATCAATGAATAAGCTCAGTCTGTGATCCCTGTGTGAAATCACCAAGTGCAGAAGCTTAAATTTGGTGATTACCTTGACCTCGGTCACTGATCTACGAAGAGTTTTCGTTCTCCAGAAACGTTCGTCTGCCAGAAACCCTAAGGTTTGCAAACTCCAATGCTCAGAGCAAAAGACAAATTAGAATAACATTTCATAATGGTTCGATTTGTCTTGACTGCAAAATATATATCCTCTTCAATAAAATTCGACCCAATGCTCTTTTTTAATAATCATTTAATAAAATGATTAAATTCGTCTTTTCAAGACTTAGGAGAAATCTATTTAATAATTGGCGCTTATTTTAATGAATAATAAATATTCATTAAATCAAAAATTAATACTTTATTATAAAGTATATTAAATACTTTATAACAGGCCAAATTAATTAAATATTTAGATACTTCAATAAAGTGACTTTAATATAAAGTCAAATTATTAAATATTTAATAACTCATTAATTACTCCTTATTTCTCCGTCAAATCAACCAACTGCTGAACTGGGTCGATTCTGAGCTGAATGGCTGAACCAGGTGCCCTGCCCGAAATAGCAGCTTCCGCTTGACCTAACTTTCTAAAAATAGAAAGTTCCTGAAAAAGCACTATGGAAGATTCTGCGAAAGCCCAACCTGACACAACTGCAAACTGGAGCTACCAAACACTGAGTAACTGCCTCCGATGATCCTCTGCACACCCTGTCAGCCTACGAGGATCGAAATTATAGGCTAACTCCTCGACAAACAGTGTCAGCTAAAACGGGGACATGACAAAAAGATACTTGTATAAGTTGAACTCTTTGTTGCATGCATAAAACTAGGTTGATTCATTACAGAATTGTTTACTAGTTCAAGTGGTGATTGCTATAAATATCACAGATTGTAGTAATGGTTCTGGTTCTAATGTCTTCAAAGATGAATCAATATTTAAAGCTTATGGAGTAAAATAGACAGAATCATATGTTCACAAGAATAGAGGGCACACCCAACAGAAATGTTAGCTGGAATATTAACCAGTGCCCTCAAAGGACTTTTTCAAACTTCAGTTGAGCACAGAGACTGAGTTCATATGAAGTGATATACCATTTTGAAAAGGTATTGCTACAAGGGGGACCATCAATGATGAATTCAACTTGATCCATTCATGTGGCTGTTGAGGTCATGAGAAGCTTTTTAATCAGAAAATAGTTTATATTGAAAGCATTTGTAAGTCCAAAATTGCAGAATTTTTTAGTGTCGACTAAAGCTCTTGAGTAAAGGGAAACCATGGTAATCAACAGATCCAATATCTAGACATCTGTAACACGGCCATTGTAACGAGGAGAAGCATGTCCTTTTGGTCTACATCACAGAGATGGATAAATGTTTCAGAGATGTATCTTGGGTTCTCCTCGACAGTCCACAGGTACCAAAATAGTTTGGAAGTCCAACTCATAAAAGAAGCGTAGCCCCACACAACCTACCAAACAGCTCTCAAAATTTAAAAAGAAAAAAATAGATATTTTCATTTGTCAATTACAGAAGAGCATGCTTTTTAAATGTTAAATTTGAACTTAGAAATTTAAAATATATACACTTACTACATATTTTATAAAGTTGGACTCCAGAAGCTCCACATGATTAAAAAATTAAAAGAGCTAGGGAGCTCTAAAATTAAAGGTTCATAACATGCAATGCTTATGAAGCTTTAAATGGATTGACAAGATAAGTGGGATTTATTGTAAAGAAAAGTTCCACAGTTAAGTGTGAATGAGCTGCAGTACTAGGATGATTGACCTCCTTGGAAGTTTTAGTTAGGGGTGCAAGTTTGAATGGTTGCAATTGATGCTATTTTATTGTTCATTTTCTAGTTGC